>APFE030893591.1:32308-103919 GCA_000404065.3 Pinus taeda | reverse complement strand
TGTAAACAATATATTTTTATGGACTTCCAATATCCAAGGTAAATTGGCTTGCTTACCTGACTTTGAATCTTGCCATTCAAGATAGTTTGAGATATCTTCTTCGGCTTGATTATACTCTGCTCTAATATTTTCTACCTGCTCACTTACAGTCGTAGCCAACTCACAGAGTGGTTCCGCCTGAGAAAGGGATTGCGCCAAGAGTTTAACTTGAGATATAAGCGCTTTATTGATTATCATTGCCTCTTTTTTGAATTCTTGTATTTGCGCATCTCCCTTGGTGGCTTCCAACTGTGTTGTAATTTGAGAAATATATTCATCTTTAGCCTTTAAAGACTGCTCATTTGCTGCCTTTAGCTGCTCCAACAGCTCTGTCAACTCGCTCTGTCTTTGGATGGCTGCCTGGGTGATCGACTGTTTCTCCTCCTGCCATTGTTGCATCAATTGGCTATTGATTTTCTGCTGTTCCAATAGCTGCTCGCTTATGCGCACTGTTTCTTGTTGGTGTCCTGATGATTGCTGCTCAGCTTGCATTACCCTTTGTCTGACATCTGCTAATTCCGTTTGAAGAGTCAAAATCTCCTGGTCCTTTGTCTTTAAGAGAACTGCTACCTCTGAGGCCTTGTCAATAGTGGCAGCCGAATAAGCTCCCGCATATTGTGACAACTTGGTCAGGTCATCAGAAGGATCGAGTTTCTCTCTCCAGACTACATTACCCGAAAGTGATTGTTCAGGAAAGAGGGGAGGTTGATCAATCCTCTGCCTTTTTCTTGATCTTTTTACTACGGCTTTATGTTTCGGGCTGTAGAAGACGTTCAGCGGAGGAATGTCTTCTACCAGGAGAGTGATTTGGTCGCTAGGACCTTTTGGAATTATTTCTACATTCATCACTTTAGGTGGGCCGGTGGTTGTGCTCAAAACCTGGGATGAGCCTTCATTCTGTACGCCGCTGCTCTTAGGAGTTTCGGTATTGTGTGAATTCTTAGTTCCGCCGATAATGGTACTAAAATGCTGCCATTCCTTTTGCAGCTCGGGGTCTGTGTCAGTACCCTTATTAGTATCGGGGGTATTTTTCTTGGATTGCAACTCCTTGAGCAGTTGTTCTTGTTTCTCCTTCTCTTTCCGTTCTTGTTCCTTCTGCTGGATCTCTGCCTGTTCCCTTCTTAGTCTGTCTTCCTCTTCTTTTCTCAATCTATCTTCCTTTTCCTTCCTTAAGCATTCTGCTTGCTCTTGTTTCAAGAGTTCTTCTTTTTCTTTTGCTGAACGCTCTGCTTGCTCTTTTCTCAGTTTATCCTCTTGGTTTTTCTTCGATTGTTCCTCCTGCTCATTAGCTTTATTTTTTATTGTAGCAGGGGGTTCTTTCTGACGTTGTTTACCAGGCTCGCTTGAAGTGTTGTTTACCAGGCTCGCTTGAAGACGATGCTTGGGTCGGTATTATTAAATCCAGGGGCAGAGTTTGCAACCTCTGCTGCCTGAGCCTATTGAATTCAGATAACCCTTCGTCATTATATCTTGTTCTAGCAAGTTCTCTGGCATGACCAATTGATTCTACTGAGACAAACATATCATCAAAAATGTCCTCTTTATGCTCAAATGTTGATAATTTGGCATGTTCAAGAGCGGCGTATGCATATTTCCTGGGGTCATATGCTCTGTTTGGGAGTATAGGAAAATGTAGGGCTTGAATTTTCATGGCTTCCTTTTCTGCATGTTTTAAATCATGTAGGGTGAAAACCCCACATCTGAGAGGAAAAGTTGGCCAGCCTCTTTTTTGCTTTACCCTAAGAGTCTGTGTGGTACTATGCTGAAAGTTGGTAGGCAATTTCCCGGGCTAACAATTTATCAGGAACGTATAATGGAAGGACATGGGGATTAGCTTGACTGCCAAAGACTCTGATATATGTAAAATATTCTTCACCAAACCAGCTACCTACTGACGGCAGGTCAAAAGAAGCTAAGTAAGAAATCCTTGGAATGGGCTTATTAAAAAATGGCGTAATAGATAGGAATCATGAAACTGTTACAGATATGGTACAAGTGAGCTTTATGAGACGACTTCCACATCTTACGATGGTAAATATGGATGGGGGAGGGGTCCTGTGCGGTCCACCTCCAACCGAGAATGGGAAATTCTGAATTAAAGCATAAGGTATCCAAAATATAAGCGCTGTAATAGAATGGAGGGATTATCCTTTCGCTAACTCTGGTCTTATTCCTATATTCTTGGATGGCAAGGGCGAGCTTATCCGAAAGGATGGTGGCCCAATCCATAATCCAACTGTTGATTCTGCCGCCTCCATGAGGGGACCATTTCGATTAGTAAAAAATGGCGGAATCATGCAGACCCCAATAATCTACCATCAATAGCGGGCATAGCAATAAATGGTGAACACAAGGAGTCGACTGAGTACTTACCGGAGGCTTCATGCTTGTGCTTGGCTGGATTCTGCCTCCAATCTTTGATAGGTTCAGACTCAATTTCATTCTCACTCGCGAACTTCTCCAAAAATGCGCTATTGTAAACCTTCTTTGGCATAGGCAAATGATACATTTGCCTCAAATCCTCTGGCTTGAAGGACCCAAAAATTCTTCCATCTTTTGAGACGAAAGTTCTGTCCATAATAGGAATTTCTTCAATTGCCCATTTGATAACATCGGTGTATGGAAGCATTTTCTCTCTTGCCGCTATTCTATGTAGGAAAGAGTCGGCCAAGTCCTTGAGAGTGCATTCTGATTTCTTGGTAGAATCTGCGGTAGCTTCCTCTATGACCTGCTTAGGCTTCTCGGCTTCCAGCAAATCGTAAGTTCCTTGCCAGGTAGTTCTGGCGAGTCCCGCGCACGTTGTATCTGATATCAATCCCTTCTTACTGTTTACTATAAGTTGTGGCGTGGACGGTAATTCGCCTGCAACCTTCTTCTGCTTCTTTCCCATAATGCCTGAATTGCTTGACAAATCTGTAATCTGCACAGAAGGGTGGTTTTGGCGTAATACTAAGATAATAATAACACTCGCACTTGAGAGTAAGATATAAAGAAGAACGTCAATATACTTTGCCTTTATTAAAACAGTGTGGATATGATCTATAGGCAGATTTGAAAGGATGGATTCATTAAGGGACCGTATAGGACCTGCCACCTTATAAATGCTCATTAGTGCAATATTCGCCTAAAGATCTTTTAAATCATGCAATGGGCGTACCGGCGGCCGAGCGGGAATGATTATGCCTTTAATTTTATATTAACTCGACAGCTTTCCAATCATCTAACGGCCTTTTCTTGGGAGAATTGTGCCTTATCTTATCGGACTCGGGAGGGGCGCGAGGATAGTTTTAACAATGTTTCAAACGACGCCGATCGCCGATCGCCGATATCGGATCGGGGAAAGGCTTATGCGCATTAAAGTTTTGGCAAGAGAAATCACAGATCGCCGATTGCCGATATCGGGTCGGGGAAACATCTATGAGCACTACTTGATATACGAAGGGAACCGCCGATCACCGATATCGCCGATGGCTTTATCGGGTCGGGACTTTATTGATAGGCATGATAATGGTGCTCAAGAAAATGGCCGATTGCCGATATCGCCGATAGCCTTATCGGGTCGGGGCTTTGGCCGATGGGCACGATAGTGATGCACAAGGGAATGCCGATGGCTGATATCGCCGATAGCTTTATCAGGTCGGGGGAAGCCTTTTGTTTGCTTGACGCATACATATTTGCTTTATTTCCAATGTTTTAAAGGGATATTACTTTTCTTGTATTTATTGGAATTTTATAAAGTAAGGATTATTGACATCAATTTTATTTTGAAAGGGACCCATTTCATATTTTAATGATCTTGCGAATAATAATAAAGATGAAATGGGGGGTTGTTTTGCAAGGCACAACAAAGTGTGAGAGTAAGAGGAGGTTTTGAGTCATCGTGACTTACCTATATATTCAAATCTTGATAGTCACTATTCCATGAAATGATGGGCTTTAACTTAGAGAATAATGGTAGGGAGGGGAATTGTTCCAAAACCATTAATGATGAGTTTTATCAAAGAATATGCATTTAACACTAGAGAAGATTTTTGTCAATTTAATGAATATACAGGTAATTTATACCAAGGTTTCCTATCTATGTGCTAGTTATTCTTCAATGGTTCATGACTAATGTTGGTCTACTTATTTGGAATCTTATGTTGGGATTTGGTATGTGAATACTAAAGAAAAGTTATCTAGGATGATGAGCAACAAAGAGTATGGATATAGTGAAACTAACTTGGGGCTTTATAGTGGGAGGCCAAAGAAATGAAGAGCATATTTGACCTTCGAATGAGATGATTAAAGAATACATCTAAGATGTTCTCTATAATGGTACCAGTAAAAGCTTATAACCATAGGATTTCTATAAAAGTGGAGCAAGAAGTGGAAAAAATGAAAATAGCGTTAGGAGAGAAGAGGCATGACATCTAGTGGAAAAATATATGGGGAGGAAATTACATGCATTTCTATTATGTGATTTCCAAGAAGAAAGAACATTAAATATCTAGAGATAATGGATTTGTATTGACACATGGAGACTTTCATTGCTATGGTTGTGGATGTAAAAGACACTCAGTACATTGAAATCCTTAGAAAACTAGATCATCTTGTCAAGAGACATATAAAATCAATAAGTGTTATATGGGGACATGAGGTAGGAAGTGAGGAACCAACACGGTAGGGAAGAACCACATGGAAAGAGAAGGTGATTAGGGAAAGACAACAAAAGATGTAGACTAAATAGTGTTAATTCCTATATAGGCCCCATGTTAACCCAACGCCCTCTTATTGAGCCCTAAATATTGATTGATTACATTTCTATTGTTATATTGTTATGTAGGCTAGGACCCCTCATGGTCCCACATTATTATGATTATACCCTTTGTCTCTTATATATATATATATATTATATTATTATATTATATATATATACTAAGGAAACCTAGTATTAGGATCATCAAATATTCTCCTTTTCATTGTATTTATTGTAAATGTGGGTTTTCCTTTCAAAGAGGATTACAATTATTGATTTATTATCATTTTGCAAGCATAAGGATCATAACATTTAGTATTAGAGCTCTTGCTTCAAACAAGTTAATGTGGCATTTTCATTATAACTTTCCTTCTAGGAGGTTTCAAATGGTGAAACCTTGAGAACATTGAGAAGACATCTCAGGAAATATCTGTTTTAAGTTTCAGTTCTTGGTTTGTTATATTTTCAGAGATATGGTCTAAGGAAGCTAGGGTTTCTGAATGCTCCTAAATTTTGTCTCAAATAAGTTAGGCTAGAACTTTCGTTATAATTTTTTCTTGCGAGGCTTCAAACTGTGAAACTTGGACCATATTGAGAAGGAATCATGGTAAGAATCTAGTCCAAGTCACAAATTTTGTTTCCCTTTATTTTTGGATATATTCTTCAAGAACATTAGGGTTTTCATATACTGTAGAACCAGTCTCAAATAGGTCAACTTGGAATTTATGCTATAACGTTTTTTCTATAAGGAGTCATAAAATGAAACTTGGAGCATATTAAGGAGAAATATTAGGCAAAAGTTACTTCCACTTTTAGAATTTTGTTCACTATACTTTTTGAGTTATACCCTATGGAATTTAGAGTTTGTGAAAACTCATGAAATAAATTTTAAACGAGTTAGCTTGGTATTTTTGCAATATCTTCTTGTTTGGAAATTTCCAATCTATGAAATCTTCAAGAATTTCAGGTGACATACAAAAGTACCTCAGGTACAAGTTCTAAGATTTTATTTCAAGAATTGGACATGCAACAGGCTATATAAGTTTGTTTTTGGGAAGAGGCCAAAAAATCAATAAGTTTTGGAAAATTTACTATAACTTTCAGTTGGCATATAATATTTAGTTCACACCTGTGGAATTGGGGAAAATACATATCAAAGTATTATAGAACAAATTTTTAGATCCAAAAGGCCTCAAATCTCAAAGTTATATAAATAGAGCTTCAACCATTCTTATATTTTCCAAATTAAGGTAAGTAAAATATGAGTGACCTAATGGTGGACTAGAAGATCTCCTTTTTTTGTTTAATAAAGAGGAGGACTATTATTATTATTATTATTATAATTTTCCAATATGCCTCCAAAGAAATCTACTACACCAATTTAATCTAGTGAAGGCCCATCCTTGACTCGTGAAAAAAGTGAAGACTTAGAATTTAGGTCATCTCAATTAGAGAAGAAAGTTAATGAAATGGATGGTTAGTATGTTGAAAAAAGTGGATTTTTTAGGTTCTCAATAGATTATTAAAAGAGAAATGGAAATGAATATGAATGAAAATAAGGAAGGAATAGAAAATTGGGTGATTTAATTGTGAGTTAGATCCCAATCATTAATTGTCAACCCAGGGTTCGTAGAACTGACGAGGTATACATGTATTATATGTAATAGTTATTTATTTATTAGAATAGATAAATATAATTCAATTGAAACTAACTACAAGGTTAATTAAATCAATCCAATCCAAACCAAACCAAACATAAAGAAATTGAAATCACACTTGCATAAGGGAAATCACACTTGCATAAATGAAATCACACCACACTGGCATAAATGAAATCACACTTGCATAATTGAAATCACACCATACTTGCATAATTAAAATCACACCACACTTTCATAATTGAAATCACACCACACTTGCATAACTGAAATCACACTTGCTCAAAGGAAAAGTACACTTGCATAAAACGAAAACACACTTGCTCAAAAGAAATGAAATAACGTAACTATACTATGTTACCAATATGTAAAAAGGTGTGCAAACTATGGTTGATGGGGGGCCTCCATTCCTCAGAAAGCACACTGAACAACTATCACATCTTGGAGATCAAAATGGCAGTATGTATTTCATAAAATGAAGTTACAAGATATTACAATAATTCTCTCTCCTCACTTTACAAATCACATCTTCAATGGAACTTGGAACCTCCAACTAGCAAATAACAACTAGCTACCTCTAACCACTAACCACTAGCTACCCTTTGTATGAAGGGTGCACTCTTATTTATACAAAGATTAAGGATAACTATTCAATAAATAAAGATCCTTAGATCTCTCCTAAATCCACATTTATATCGTGTGGTTACAACCAATCTCGTAGAAATCTAAGATACAAATCCTCTCGAAATTGTCTCATCCATGATTCTTCTGCTTTGAATGTGCATAGTTAATAATCCACATATTCTACAATTATTCCACAAATCTTCATGAGTTGGAATTTGAAATTCGAATTTGTGGTTGGGTGGCCAAGTAGGACCCTTCTAGAATCTCCAAGTAGGCCTACAATATCACAAAACTCATAACACTTTTAGATATATATGAAAACATGTTAATTTCCTAATATTTAATCATAAATTCTCTTAAAATACTTAAAATCAATGACTTGGAAAATAATAATGATAAATCATGTGGTTATGAAAATGGTTAGTTAATGTAAGGTTATGGGGCTATAGAGTTATGGAATGAAGGTGAATGTGGATGATATTTTGGAGGTGCAACACTTCCTAAAAGGGATGTGGAGATCTATGGAAATTGTGAACATAAGGAGAATCATGTTTTCAAGAATCAATCTCATATGGGGAGAATGCTATCATAATCGGAGAGCACATTTTGAATCGCAAAACCTTAATCATGAATTTTCAATTTAATACCCACATCTGATGTAAGGCTCCTCCCTGCAAAACCCAGGATTCTTTCTTCACTCACTCATGCATAAAAAAAAACATGCGCTCCTGATCAACAAATTAATTCCTGGTGACTTCAATATTTAACGTTCAATCGGCGCTCTAAGTCCGCTCACACTGGCGGTTACAAGTTGTTCTTTTCAACCACATTTGGTCATTGTTCTTACAAATACTCCGGCGATCTTCATGCCTTGATGGGATGGACGAACTTCCTCGAACGGCACAGCCAGCGAACCAGTCAGTTCACGTATGGAGGAAACAGAAGCTTCCCAACGCATGTAAGGCACCCTGCCAGATTGAGAGGGATTCACACTCAAACAAATAAATAGAGAACCCGCTGACCACACTGCAAATCAAACCTTGGTGATTCAAATCTACGCTCATCATATCAGGCACTTTAATTTCAGAAGACTGCCATCCATGCTCTCACCCGTCGCTGCCTTCCAGCCACCATACAAACAGTAAAAAATATTAATAGAACCATCACGGCTTTCAATGTGAACGGTTGAGAGATGTTAATAGGCCACGCGCTCCTGCAACCAAAACACATCGCTCCTTGTCTTTTCTCACCCGTTCAAACCCCACCAACAAGCATGCTTATCCACATACGCATGAACTATAAGGAGACTGCGTGTGCCTCGAGCCACATGTTGGGAAAAATTTCCTTCAAGTTGGGGAATCTACTGCCTGCACTCACCACTGTAATTAACACACACCTGGAGATGGTGTTATACCTCTGTATTCGGAAAATGAAAACACTCTACGCATATACAACATGTGCGTTGTTTGACTTAATTCGATCTGGAATAGTTCTTGCTCGAACCGCTGCCAGCGCTATCCAAAACTGCCTTAACACACACAAGTCATTATATATATTACATGAAATTCAATTAAAACCCAAGTCAAAATTGCGGAGATTCTTCCACTCTTCAGCGATTTCAATTACTATTCACAATATAACATTCAGGTTTTTCCATGAGAAAGAGAATTCATTGAAGAAATACTAGCATCGCCTCCGCCCATGAGAGCTTAGCTTGCCTCTTTATTTATAATAGAAGGATAGGCCTTCTCGGTCCTTATCCGATACAAAAGCAGGCTTTTTCTGTTTACATAAAGATTTAAAGCTAGAAGCTTTTTCCCACTCTTATCCTGATTTTAACTAGAAAAAACATAGAAATTTTATCCCAGCTTTTCTCCTAAACTAGTTCTCCCATATCCTTTTATTTAGAAAAATAATATTTACATAAATTCACTTCCTAAAACAACAAAATATTCAAAATTATCACACCCCTTCTTTATTCCATATTTACAAATGAAAACGGGCTTGATGCTCCTGCATCATACACCCAACCTTGAAATTAATCATGATCTCTTGATCATGCTTTTTTTTTTTTTTTTTCTTGTCCACCTGGATCCCATAATTTGTTATGCAATTCCCCATCTGCTGTTACTTGTTGCCTTTCTCCAGGTCTCCATATTTTATGCTGTCTTGCTCCATTAGCTGCACTTTCATAATCTGTCTCTATTTTCATCTTGCTGCTGCTTCCGCTGCTTCTCTTCCTTGCTGATGTTTCCCGCTGAGATGCTTTTAACATGATTCTTCTAATGAGCTCAATTTCTTTGTCCAATAATTCTTCAAACTGTTGGTTTCTTGCTGCCTGCTGAGCTAAGATGGCTTGCTCAGTCTGTCTTGTTACCTGCTGACTTCTTGCTCTTATTCTTGTTTCTGTTCCGACTGCTACCCAATCATCCATACCCTCTTGTCTTCTGGAACAGAAAACTTCTTCTCCCTGCATTTGACTACTCAACTGAGTCAAATGTTCTGCAAAAATACCTGCATTCACAAACAACTTGTTAGAATAAAACCCATAAGGCATCAGTGCCTTGTACTCCTTTGCCAACATCTCAGTATACTGTTCTGAATCCTCAATTATCATCACATCAGTATGCTGATCCAAACTTCTCAAAGAATCCTTTGAAGAATTCTCAAGACTGTCAACCAGTCTTCCTCCCATGTCATCTGTGTCCATTGCAATTTCCTGTATTTGTTCACTGTATTGAACTCTTCCATCTGCTGCACTTTCCCTGTCATATCCTGGATTCTCCAGCCAGTATTCCAACAGGGAAATTTCCTTGTAGCATTGTTGAAGCATCACATCATCATTTACAGTCCCTGCATTCATGCACAACTTGTCAGTTTTAAAACCATGTGACCCCTTTTCCTTACTTGAAGTTTCAGTCTTCAAGTCTTCATCTTCACTATCTCTCAGAAATTCTCTTTGTTCCATTTCAACTTCCTCTTGATTCATCTTCTTGCCATTTATCTTGGCATCCTCTTTCTTGTGTCCTCTACTATGGCTTTTCCCTGAACCTCTGCTATGACTATTTGTAGTCATCTTCTTCTCGTTCTTTCTTCACGAGCTCCTTTGCAACAAGCCTCTGCAACAGCTAATCCTCCTAGCTGCAATCTTACCTCACTAAGCTCTCCTCACTTAGTCTTTTGGTAAGCACGGGTCCTCCATCTGGAACCTCTTCCTGAGCAACACCTTTGCTCCTTCTAGGCTTCTACAATCTCCCACTCTCTCCTGAGAACACTTCAGTTGTTCTCTCTATCCAGCCTTCAGTTGAATGCCAGGTTCACTGCCACCTTCTCTACAACCATAAAATTCGTTTACAAATTCCAAATCAGAAAAACAATCTCACCTTTAAGATCTTCCCTGATCTTGTCTTCTTTCCACTGTTGCAATCCTGTTCACTTGTGCATGCTGCATATCACATCTTCAACAAAAATTTCTTGAGTTATTCAAAAAAACATACTAAAAAAAACAAACTTCTTCAAGAAAATATTCCAGCTCTGATACCACTTGATGCAAGGCTCCTCCCTGCAAAACCCAGGATTCTTTCTTCACTAACTCATGCATAAAAAAAAAACATGTGCTCCTGATCAACAAATTAATTCCTAGCGACTTCAATATTTAACGTTCAATCGGCGCTCTAAGTCCGCTCACGCTTGCGGTTACAAGTTGTTTTTTTCAACCACATATTTGGTCATTGTTCTTACAAATACTCTGGCGATCTTTATACCTTGATGGGATGGACGAACTTCCTCGAACGACATAGCCAATGAACCAGTCAGTTCACGTATGGAGGAAACAGAAGCTTCCCAACGCATGCAAGGCACCCTGCCAGATTGAGAGGGATTCACACTCAAACAAATAAATAGAGAACCCGCTGACCACGCTGCAAATCAAACCTTGGTGATTCAAAGCTACGCTCATCATATCAGGTGCTTTAATTTCAGTAGACTTCCATCCATGGGCTCACCCGTCACTGCCTTCCAGCCACCATACAAACAGTAAAAAATATTAATAGAACCATCACGGCTTTCAATGTGAACGGTTAAGAGATGTTAATAGGCCACGAGCTCCTGCAACCAAAACACACCGCTCCTTGTCTTTTCTCACCCGTTCAAACTCCACCAACAAGCATGCTTATCCACATACGCATGAACTATAAGGAGACTGTGCGTGCCTTGAGCCAGATGTTGGGAAAAATCGCCTTCAAGTTGGGGAATCCGCTGCCTGCACTCACCACTGTAATTAACACACACCTGGAGATGGCGTTATACCTCTGTATTCGGAAAATGAAAACACTCTACGCATATACAACATGTGCGTTGTTTGACTTCATTCGATCTGGAATAGTTCTTGCTCGAACCGCTGCCAGCGCCATCCCAAACTGCCTTAACACACACAGGTCATTATATATATTACATGAAATTCAATTAAAACCCAAGTCAAAACTGCGGAGATTCTTCCACTCTTCAGCGATTTCAATTACTATTCACAATATAACATTCAGGTTTTTCCATGAGAAAGAGAATTCATTGAAGCAATACTGGCATCGCCTCCGCCCATGAGAGCTTAGCTTGCCTCTTTATTTATAATAGAAGGATAGTCCTTCTCGGTCCTTATCCGATACAAAAGCAGGCTTCTTTTGTTTACATAAAGATTTAAAGCTAGAAGATTTTTCCCACTCTTATCCTGATTTTAATTGGAAAAAACATAGAAATTTTATCCCAGCTTTTCTCCTAAACTAGTTCTCCCATATCCTTTTATTTAGAAAAAGAATATTTACATAAATTCACTTCCTAAAACAACAAAATATTCAAAATTATCACACCCCTTCTTTATTCCATATTTACAAATGAAAACGGGCTTGATGCTCCTACATCAACATCATTAGGGCTTCAAGTAAACACCAAGGAACCACTACATTTTAAATATTGATATGAGGAAATTTGATTGTAATGATCATGTAATATCAATATTTCAAATGGAGCAATACTTTGATCTACATGAAGCAACATCCTTACAAGAGGTAAATATTGCATACATGTTTTTACAACAAGACCAACATGTATGATATCAATGGATTTGTGAAATGAAAAAGGATTTTATTATATTTTCATCCATTTTTAGAGATATATTGATAATACATTATGGGGATATTAAGAGCAACATATTCTTTAGTCAATTGGTAAATATTTGAAAAACATGTCAAATTAAATAGCACATTCAACAATTCCAAAAGTTAAGCCTCAAAATAAAGAGTATTTTGTAGGATAAATTGGTAATCCTTTTTATGGGCGTCTAGAAATATAGGGAACAGAGATTAGGGCGATTTCTCTTATCTTGATAACTACTTGTGATATCATTTTACTTTTATTTGTTATTAACTTCTTCTTCTTTGTTACTATGTTGTGTTTATCATCATACAACTAACAAACTATCGATATCAATAGTACACAAGGACATAAGATGTAGGCTGCTAGCCAGGGCCAAAACCTATCCTAGAGAGGAAAACCCACAAGAATTATTCTCTTCTTATACAATATTAAAATGAAAAATTCCAATACCTTTAAAATCAAAACAAAGACCCCTCCAAGACCAAGTCAACCTTCCCTCTTGATGAGCTTTCCCTGCGTGGCTTCTAGTCACAAAATCTAACATTCCAAAAACTTTGAGCCCCAACAATAATTTCAACATTCACTATAGTCTACAATTTCCCCCCTCCTATGGTAGTTGCAACTTCGCACATGTGGGATGGAGAGGCTCTTTTAGGCCTCCTTTCTTATTTTATTGAATTTATTTATCTTTCCTTGAAAAATAGATGAAGTGCTTTCATTTTGATCATAGATTTTGACCTTCTAAAATTTTCTCCTTTATGTTGCAGAAACCATAGCTTCCCTTTTGCCCGTGTGAGAGATTTTAACCCAAAAAATTCTATTTTGTTGTCTTCTAGTCTTTGAATTGTTCTTTTCCTATTTTTCTTGTTCTTCTCCTTATGATCAAACTTTCTTGGATGAATTACTCAAATGAGGTAAAGTTCCTTCTTATATATAGGCTTCTTGTGAGGCTCGAATAACCCTAATGAGGCTCACTTCATCTCTGTATGCCAACTTGTCTTTTTGCAAGCCAATTTGGTCTTGGAGGGATATATTTGACATTGTTGACTTAAAATAAATTCTTTAACTTGATACAAAATGCCCAAATAGGGTCTAATACATATGACAATGACTTGTTTAACTTTCTGACAAATCCTAGAAGCACACAACGAGTGCTAAAACTAAAACAAATTAACCTTGAGAATGAAACCCATGATATAATAATAAAAATAGTATTTTTTTTCTCTTTAGATCAAATACATAAAACCAATAGTACATAGAATATTATGAAGGCTGAACCTAGTTACAAATTTCAACACTCCCTCGTAACTACAAATGTATTCATAATACATACATAGTACATGGACATTATCATATTGAAGAATTATCATAAGAAGAGTTGGATTGGAAAGCCATCTCATAAGATATGTTTTCATCTTATATCTGTGCATCCCATCATATCAACTAACATTGTCATATAGCAAGGTCTTCACTAACAACTCTATCTCTCCACTAGATTAGAGCACAATGCTACGGAGACAATGTATGAGAGATATTTTAATAGTAGATTTAATTTACTTCTTCCATTTTTGAGTTCTTCTCTTCTAATTCTTCAACTTCTTCGGTCACATGGGCTTCACTTCTTTCCTTTCTTTTCTTGTTTACCTTCTTGAGTTCAGGAATATTCCTTTTGAAGTGCCCATATTTATTACATTGATAGCACTGAATCTTAGACATTTCAATTTCTTTTGAAATCTCTTCTGAGGGTCAAACTTTCCAAACTTCCCTTTCTTCCTTGTCATAGTTGCATATGCTTGTATTTGTTCATTTGATCCAATGCCATTATTTTCCTTTAACATGGTTTGCTCAATATTACATAGTGATCGTGAATCACTAAATGGAGTGGCTTCCTTCTTTCCATATGTTCTTGATATAAATTTTCCCCATTCAACTGGTAATGCATTGAGTACAAGAGTGGTCATCTCTAGTTCTGACATTATTTTTCCTAGCTCTTATAGTTGATCTCTTATTTGAGATACCTTCATGAGGAATGAGGCTTCCCCTTCTTCCCTTGATGGTTTGATATTGTATAATTTAGTTCTTAACGATGTTATTTCTCCTATTGTACTTACAGAGAAAAAATACAACTTAACATAGATTTCTTTTGATGTCTTCAACTTTGCTACATAGGGGATGAGAGAATATTTGATCCATTCAATGAGGATTATTTGAGCCCTTATTTCTCCTTTCATATAGTTTGATAGTGTTTGATATTACTCTTGTGGAGGTTTGGATATGGAGCCCTTGACATATTCAATAACTTCATTTTCTATGAGGATCAAATCTATTCTCTTATTCCATGCAAGATAATTTGAAGTCCCAACAAGTTTACTATTCTCCTTGTAGGAAGTAGTCATTTGGTTTGTAATTTGAGACATGAAATATAAATAACTTATTTTTCAAATGAAAATGCTTCCTTAATTATGATGTCTTCCTCTGGATACTTCCTTGATGGTCTTATTTCTTTGAAAATGCATTACATCTTCTTCAATATAGGAAGAGATGCTTTTCTTCCTTCAAAGATGTTTGAGATATGTTTTTTCCTTCAATATGAAGGAGATCACTTTGATTTATTTGATGATGATGAAGTGATATTCTTACTTCATTTGGTTGATAATGAAGATGTTTCCAAGAATACTTCAAGTGTGTAGAGTCTTTCTTTATTTGAGTGGGGGTAGGGTCCTTAAGGTCATCTTCTTCTTCCAAGATTTCTACCTTCAAGATGATAGAGGCTTTGTGATGTGTTGACTAATCCTCCTTGATGCTCTTATTATAGTATTGGGAATTTATGTATCCTTATTCAATTGAGTGATCTTCAAATTGCCTCTTCTTGTCACCTTAGCTCTGATACCATGTTAAGGAATCTAGGGCAGATAGATTAGGGTGATTTCACTTATCTTTGATAACTACATGTGATATTATTTTAATTTTCTTTGTTATTAAATTCTTCATATATTTGTTATTATGTTTTCTTTTATCATCAAACAACTACCAAAATATGAAGATCAATAGTACACAAGGACACAAGATGTAGGCTTCTAGTCAGGGCCAAAACCTCTCGCAGAGACAAAACCCACAAGAATTCTTCTCTTCTTATAGAATCTTCAAATGATGAATTCCAAGACCTTTAGACCCAAAAAAATACCCCTCCAAGACCAGGTCAGCCTTAATTCTTGCTAAAATTTCCTTGCACAACTTCGAACAACAAATTTTGACATTCGAGCAACTCCAATCCCAAGTAATAATTTAGGCCTTCACTACAGGTTTGCAATTTTTGGCCCCTCCTACAATAGGTGCAACTTCACACATGTTGGGTGGACCTCGTTTATCATTTTCTTGGATTGATTCTTCCTTCCTTGACAAATAGATGAAGTTTCTTTCCTTTTGATCATGTATTTTGGCCTTTTAAAATTTTTTACTTGATGCTGCAAAAACCCTATCTTCCCTTTCACACGTGTGAGAAGGATTGACCCAAAAATTTTGATTTTCTTGTCTTCTAGTATTTTACTTTCCCTTCAAATCTTTTTCTTGTTCTTCTCCTTATGATAAAACTTGCTTGGATGAATTCGTAAAATGAGGTGGAGTTCCTTCTTATATATAGGCTTCTTGTGAAGCTCGAATAGCCCTAATGAGGCTGATTTCATCTTTGTAGGCCGATTTGTCAACTTACGAGATGACTTGGACTTGCAGGGAGATATTTGACACTTTTGACTTAAAATAAATTCTTTAACTTAACACAAAATGTCAAAATAGGGTAAAATGCATATGACAATGACTTCTTTGACTTAATGACAAATTCCAAAAGCATACAATGGGTGATAAACCTAAAACAAATTGACCTTGAGAATGAAACCCATGTTGTAAAAATTAAAATAATATTTTTCCTTTTCTCTTTACATCAAATACATAAAAACAATAGTATATATAATGTAATGATGATCAAACCTAGTTACAAATTTAAAAAGTGGGAACTTCAAGGGAAATCATCCAACATGAGGTGTGTCTCCTAGAACCTAAAGCTTTAGAGCATGCTTTTATTCTAGCAAGGAAAGTGGAAAGTAAAAATATGGCCTTTAGAAAATTGCTCACTAGTAACTATAGAGAAAACCATGCTCCCTTTCCTAAATCAACATGGTTGTCTGCTCAATAAATGGAAGAATTAAGAGAAAATAGATTATGTTTCAATCGTGACAATGAGTATAGTAAAGGGACTAAATGTAGTGAGAATAAATTATTCTACATAGAATGTGAGGATGAAGAATATCAAGAAGCAAAAAATTCACAAGATATAAAGCCAAAAGAGACTACTATAACAATCTCTTGTCTTGCATTAGCCAACATCTATACTCTAGAAACCTAAAAGATAGAAGGATATATAAAAAAGGAAAGGGTAAAAATATTTATTGATTCATGTAGTGCCCATAACTTCATCAAATACAAATTTGAAAAACGTCTTAATTTCTTTATATATCTCGCACCAAAATTTCAAGTGATGATTGCAAATGGAGGCACCGTAAATTATTCAAGGAAGTGAAATAGTATTAATCTAAATATGGGGGAGTATTTATTTTTTAGTCCGATGACTGTGATCAATTACCAACCCCATAGGAAATATTTCAACAATTTTAACTTGTTTGTTTCTTCTCTACCAACGTGATAACGAGTTGTAAATTGATGGAAATTAACCCTTTCGACAATCTTCCTCATATTTCTATCAGATTACCCAGCCCCCGGGTCTTGGGTGCCTAAGACACTTGATAAAATTCATTTCAATTCATCCCATCATTTTAAAACACAACATCCAAATAGTTGATATCTTGGATTCGTAGTATCCCAATTCCTGATTTTTAGATGGGTCGATAGTTGAGTCACGAGGCGATCAAACCACTTGGATAAACCAAATATATTTGTTGATACATGATCAGCTAATATCCTAGTATATGATAGTATGACATCCAATAGCTTGACATCCATGTCACCTCTATTTTGAATGCCACCTAGTCACCACCTTAGTGTCATGCCAACACTCCAAATTAATGTCATTATTCCACATCAACATGCCACAACATTGAAGATCCACCTTGGTGCCACATCATCATGACACATAACTTCACCATGTTAGTTGCCACATGGATGACATGTGATAGTTATGGTCTTCATCAATGTTAAAAATAGCAACAAGAAATCCTAATTTAATTTTTCCTTGAATTAAATTAGGAATTAAATCGAAATTCTATTCTCATTGAAACTTGTAATAGTTAACTAAGTTAATTTGACTTAGTTCGCTCAGTAAAGTTGAGTTGGAAGTTTGTCTCGAGTCAGGTTCAACCAGTTGGAGGAACTAGTAGGAGGCCTAGTAGTGGGGAGCAACTTGAGTGAAAATTCACTGCTACAACAATTAACTGAATATTCGCTCATAAATAACTTATGCATGTCATTTCAGAGGAAGACCCAGTTGATATTAGAGTTAAGGGACAATGTACTATTAGTTGTATAATTTTTCCAGTTATACAAATGGTGCATGCAATCAATGGAAGGCCTATGATGGATTGCGTAGTTATGAGTGATGAATTTCCCAATTACATATGGGATAATTATATTAGGAATTGTGCAAGGAAGTAGGGGCTTGATAGGCAACAAATTTTGCTAAGTGTTGGCTTGAGTAGAGAGATATATAGTGCTTGTGCAGAGATTGTTCAGGTTGGACATGCATTTTATTTTTTTCTCAGATCTTTGGGTTAATGCAATATATATAGTCGAGCTTTTGACCAATTGCTTTCCCCAGAAAAATATTGTGTTATGTGCAATTGAAGTTCTTCCTTTTCTGCTTATTCTTTTCATCGATCAATTTTTGTTTCCACTGATGAACATAGTAGATTCAAGTATTTTGTTTTAGCATATTACATAAGAAGTTTGAATCTACATGTAAAAATCTACATTGTATCAGAGTTGAAGACATTATAGAAGAGGATAATACGAGTTTGTTGTGCAGGTGAAATTGAATTTGTAGTTTCATACTTCAGAATTATTAGGATATCATTCTATAGAGACTTGAGTATGCCCTAGAGGGAAGCTCGAATTACATATGTTGGAAGAACATGATGGAGGTAGTGTTTGAAGTCAACAGGTTAAAGGAATTAATATATCATGATATTCTGAAGCCTCCAACATGTAATGCTAAAGATCTGGCTGAATGGAGAAAGTGTGTGGAAAAGACGAGAAGGATTGTCCTAGAAGGAGTTCAAGATCACATTCTCTTGAATCTTCACAATAAGGAAAATTCATTTGCAATGTGGAAGGAATTGACAAACCTATTTCAAAATAGAAATGACCACAAGAAGCTGGCACTGAAGGACAAGCTGAGAAAGATCAAGATGGATAAGGGTGACTCAATTTCGAAGTACTTGACAAAATTCACCCAATTTCTAGATGAGTTGGGAAGTGTAAGGATTATTGTTGCAGAAGGTGATCTGTTAAGCTTGTCACTTCTAGGACTTCATAAGATTTGGCACATTTACCAGACTTAGTTAATGGGAGGGAGAAGCTACCAAACCAGGATCGATTGTTGTCCGACTTCGTACATAAAGAGATTCAATGGAACACCAGAGACGGATCCTCATCAAAGAATTATAATGAGCAGAATTGTGCCTTAATTGGTAAGGCAAATAAAGGGAAGGGGGAGTAATCCCATTCTAAATCAGATTCTTTTCAGGGAGACCAGAATAAGAACATGTCAAAAATCAAGTGTTTTCACTCTCACAAGATGGGACACTTTGCCACAATGTCTCGACACGAGAAGGCCAGTAAGAATCCCTCAGGAAGAGCGGCAAGTGAAGCTCTTACTTCATTTACCCTCATCGCTTGTAGGGTGTCATTGATGATGGGTAGTGTGTGGTACCTAGAGGGTGGAGCTTCATTCCATATGAATGGTAACGAAGAACTCTTCAGTAAATTAGAGGAGAAGGATCTCCAAATGCATATCAAAATGGGTGATGATGGGAGGTATAGTGTAACCGGAATTGGTACAATTACCTTTCATAGGGAGTCTGGTTCTCCCCTCACTTCGCGAGATGTTATACATGTTCCGGGCTTGAAGAAGAACTTGGTTTCTATTTTCATGTTGGAGGATAGAGGCTATGATGTGATATTGGGTAAGGGAAAGGCATTCCTTCATCACATAGCCATAGGACAGGTGAAGCGGATAGGGGTTTGAGTGAAGAAACTCTAAAAATTGGAGGTAGAAGGTTGCGCTGCTTTAAGTGCTAAATTAGAGAAGGTGCAGAACCAAGACATCGGTGAGTTATGGCACATCAGATTGGGTCATGCATCATGGTGCTTTGAAAATTTTGCAACAAATTTCTATAGCAATTCCCAAGGGTGCACTAGAGCATAGAGACACATGCAAAGGGTGTACATTGGGGAAGTACACCAAAGCTTCCTTTCATGACAAAGAGAAGTGAGCAAAAGCGATCCTTGATTGAGTTCACTCAAGTGTGTGTGGACCGTTCTCGACAACATCCACAACCAAACATATGTATTATCTAATATTTGTTGATGCTTTTTCTCTTAAGTGTTGTATTTTCTTCATGCAGAAGAAAGATCAGACGTTCACTAAGTTTCTTGAATTTAAAGCACTTCTCGAGAAAGATATTGGTAGGAAAGTTGAATCTCTTAGAAGCGATAAGCGTGGATATTAAGTGTCGAATGAGTTCAAAGAATTATGTGCATCAGAAGGCATCTGATGGAAATTGATAACACCTTATAACCCACAACAGAATGTGGTGGTTGAAAGGAAGAACAAAAGTATTTTGGGAGCGACACAAGCGATGTTGCATGATTAGAGCCTACCATTACATGTGTGGGCTGAATCATGAAACACAACTATTTATTTGGAGAACAGAAGCTCTCATCGAATTCTTGGGATGAGTACATCTGAAGAGGCTTTTCTAGGGAAGAAACTAGATGTGGCACACTTCAGGATATTTGGTTCATCAGTATATTACCATGTTACCAAAGATGCATGGAAAAAGCTAGAGCCAATAGTGTAGTTTGGCATATTTGTGGGGTACTCTGACACACCTCATAACTATCGGGTGTACCTGTCAACCAATAGGATGGCAATGGTTTGCAGAGATGTGAATTTCGATGATCGAAGGCCATGAGATATTCCATTGAGAGGGACCTTTAGCTACATGTGGTTGAGGAGAAATTAGCTCCAAAGGAGGAACCTCAGGATGATGTGGAGCAACCACACACAGAGGAGAAGGGATTGGAAACACCCACTCATACAAAGTCTTTCAGATATGGGAGAAAGTGCACCAGAGAGGTGGAAAGATTACTCATGATGCTAGAGAGAATGTGGGAGCACCCACATCATAGCACAAGTAGAGGACGTCACCAAAGAGGTACATTGGCTACATGGATCTGATGAGCAGGAGTGTAGAGATTGAGCCATCCTCTTTTGAGGAAGAAGTGCAACAACTAGTTTCGGTTGATTCCATGGTTGAGTATGACTCCATTATCAGGAACAGTGTTTCGGAACTGGTCCCAATACCAACAGATAAGTCAGTGGTGAGTTAGTTAGGCCCCTATAATACTAGTGTAACCCCTTATTGTTATTAGTACAACCCCCTTATTATATTGTTGTACCCATGTAGTCTACATATTATTATTATTGTGCCCCATAGAAGCCCACTATTTTTCTTATTGTGCCCTTACATTACTATTGTTATGTCGGCTCTGATTATATTATGACCCCTTAGACTCCTATATATAGAAAGGAGGTGTTGTCATTTGTATCATCCAAGAATTGTTCATTTGTGTAATGTAAAGGAGGTTGCCCCCTCAAAGAGGCTGAATTCTAAGGCGTTTAAATATCTTTTCTATCTTTTTGTGAGTTGATTTCATAACGTTTGGTATCAGAGCTTTGGATTCTAGGGTTTCGCTGCTCCAAAAAGGTCATCGTATAATTTGTGCTATAACGTTTTTTCTGTGATGTTTCAGAAGCTACAAAAAGTTCCCATTTGAGCTGAAATCATTCTGAACTTTGGGTCTGAATTTCAGATATTGTCTTGCTCTATTTTCAGATATATGATCTGAGGAAGTTAGGGTTTTTACAGACTCCCGAATTACATCCTAAACAGGTGAGCTTTGGAAAATCATCATAACCTTCTCTATGAGCATCAGATTGAATTTTCATCAGAAGTAGCAGACAGAGGACAAACTGTAGTTTATGGGTAACATTTTCAGAACCTAAAGTTGAAATAGTGACCAGTGGCATGTCGTACAAGTTCACTCTATTGAAAAATTCTATACTCAGGTAATCGTGGGAGAATTGGAATAACTCTTCATTGGACAATCCAATTGTGATCAGACTTGTGAAGTTAGAAACAAGACTCAGAGGGCTAGTACAGGCTAAAATTTCAGAACTTAAAGATCCGAAATTATAGAGTTATAGTCGTTTAAAGATAGAGCTCCTAAAATCAAGAAAAATCGAGATGAGGAAGTTTGATGGCAAGGATCCGGAAATTGGATACTACATATGGAGAAATATTTTGACCTACATGGTGTACCACTGTTACAAACGGTATGTATTGCATCTTCATATTTAGAGCAAGATCAATTTTTATGGTATAAAGGGCTTTGTTCTCATAAATCACTTGTTACGTGGTCAATTTTCACGGAGGAAATTATAGCACATTATGAGGATACAAAGAGCAACACCTTATTTAGAGAAACATCACAACAATTGGAAGAAAAAATAGCAAAAGGGATTTGTTACAAAGTGGAAAGAAAATTTATGGCAACAAGGAAGTCTACCCCTCACAACTATAAATATGGAAGTGTTGTTTCTCCTAGCCTTCCACAACCTATAAGGGTTACACCACAACACTTGGAAGAAAAAGGAGAAAAAGGGCTTTGTTACAATTGTGATAACAAATACACTAAAGGTCATAAGTGTGCTGAGAAGAAATTATTTTACATATATTATGAAGAGGAGGAAGAAAAAAATCATGAAACATCAAAAGAAGAGGATATACACCAGGAACCTACCCTAGAGAAAGAAGAAATGAATCCGACCATATCTTGTAAAGCATTGGCAATAATTACCACTCCTCAAACTTTCAAGATAGAAGGACATATCAAGAAGAAAAAGGTTCAAGAAGTGAAAGATCACACCGAGAAGGAAGAAATGAATCCAACTATATCTTGTAATGCATTGGCCGGAATTACCACTTCTCAAACTATCAAGATAGAAGGACATGTCAAGAAGAAAAATGTTCAAGAAGTGAAAGATCACATCGAGCATCAAGAAGTGAATCTGACCATATGTTGTAAAGCATTGGAAGAAATTACCACTCCTCAAACTCTCAAGATAGAAGGACATATCAAGAAGAAAAAGGTTCAAGTAGTGAAATATCACATTGAGCATCAAAAACAAGTTCTCCAACTTTTAGAGGATAATGCCCCTTTAGTGCAGAATCGAATGAAACAACAGGTAGATCAACATCACAGTGAAAAACGTTTTGATGTAGGTGATTGGGTATTTTTACGGCTACATCTCAAGTAAGCTATTTATGAGAAGGAAATGTTGGCAGTACTACATGCATTTAGAAAATGGTGACCTTACCCAATGGGAAGACACTTCAAGGTAAAAATGGATCATGATACTCTTAAATACTTTTTAGAAAAATATTATCTTTAGAAGAACAGAAAAAATGGGTCACAAATATGTTGGGTTATGACTTCGACATCATCTATAGAAAAGGGAAAAAGAAAATTGTTGCAGATGCACTCTCAAGAAAGGATGAGGATGTGGAAGCATTGTTTTGTGCTATTTCTATTATTCTACCAGATTGGATAAATGAAGCAAGAGATGAATGGAAGAAGGACAAAGAAGTGTGGACACTCATTCAAAAGTTACAGAATATCCCAATTCAAACAATATTGCGAGAACTTGAAGAGGAAGGAAAAATCATATTGGAACCTAGAGCAGTCACAAAAACAAGAACCCGACAGCTACGAAATCGATCAATTTCAGAGTATCGCATCAAGTGGAAGAACTTACCCGTTGAAGATTCCACATGGGAGGACAAGAATTTCGTACAGAAGCATCAAGAACTACTCAAGTGTTGAGGACAACACTTTTTGAAGGAGAGGGACATGTTAGGCCCCTATACTACTACTCTAACCCCTTATTGTTATTAGTATAACCCATTTATTATATTGTTGTACCCATGCAGTCCCCATATTGTTATTATTGTGCCCCATAGAAGCCCACTATTCTTATTATTGTGCCCTTACATTACTATTGTTATGTCGGCTCTGATTATATTATGACCCCTTAGACTCCTATATATAGAAAGGAGGCCTTGTGAATTGTATCATCCAAAAATTGTTCATTTGTGTAATGTAAAGGAGGTTTCCCCCTCGAAGAGGCTGAATTGTAAGGCATTCAACTATCTTTTCTATCTTTTTGTGAGCTAGTTTCATAACAGATTTCTAGGTGGCTTTACAAGGTAAATCAAGTAGCTGATGGTAGCGTGGAGAAAAATAAGGCCAGGTTTGTGGCCAGAGGGTTCTTTCAAGTGGAGGGGTTTGATTACAATGAGACTTTTTGTCCTCTAGCAAGGTACTCATCAATCAAATCCATTCTAGCACTGTCAACGTAGATGGGATGGAAGATACATCAAATCGATGTAAAGAAAACATTCCTTAATAGCATGATTGAGGAAGAGTTGTATATTGAGCAACCTAAAGCATTTGAAGCCTTCAACAAAGATTCGTATGTGTGGATTTGAAGACTCAAGTGAGCATTGTATGGATTGAAACAAGCACCATGTTCTTGGTACACGAGGATTGATAGTTATTTCATCAGGTTGGGCTCACAAAAAGTGAAGCAGATGCGAAACTTTTCCATATTGTGTTTGAATTTAAATTGTTAATTATTGTTTTATATGTTGACGATTTGATTATGACAGGTGATGATAAGATTATCAAGTCTTGTAAAGAGGATCTTGCAAGAGAGTTTGAAATGAAGGACTTGGGGTTTATGCACTACTTTTTGGGGATGTAATTATGTTAAGGAGATGAGGAAATGTTTTTCTCTCAGGGAAAGTATGACAACGAGATACTAAAGAATTTCCACATGGAGAGAAGTAAACCCATGGAGACTCCTCTAACTGGTAGCTGGAGGAAGGAGGATGCTACTTCCAGTGAAATAGTGGAGGCTACTATTTATAGAAAAATTGTGGGTTCACTCATGTATTTGGTGAAAACACAACTGGACATGTGTTATGCAGTTAGCTGACTTTCTCAAGCTATGGTCAAGCAGACCAGACTATATTGGAAAGCAACAAAACATGTGTTGAGATACCTCAGAGGCACTGTTATCACTCTGATAATTATTTTGAAGTAAGAAGATAGAAAAACCGAAGGTAACCACAAACCACTTTTGGAGATCAGGACCTAGCCTTCCTGATGCTCAGAGAGGGCTCTCTCTTTAAAATTTAACTTTGTTTTAGTTAAGATTATTTTAGGCTAGTTATTGCCCGCACTTGGATTTTTTTTTGAAAATTTGGTGGTGGGATCACATTACTTAGATGGACAGAGGATTGGCTTATACCATTAGGCTATGGAGTCGGATGTTTGACAAATAAGTTTGGATTGGGTTCTAAGAACAATGTCTAGAAGGCAAAATAGATGAGTTAATGCAGATCTCAGAGGCTAAATGGTGAATGGCTTCAAATTAGGTCCAAGGAGAAATTCAGGGATCCCTAGGCCAGAATTTGGAAGAAATGAAAGACGTCAACTAGGATGGGAGAGCAATCAAGGATTCCCAAATTTGGGTATCAGAAGAAAACATGTAAATAAATTATTGTGCAAAACATAGTGTAATTAAACAAGTTCTGTATGATATTTCCAGTTAATTTATTTAGACTTTAGAACACATTTAAGATTATGAAAACATAAAAGAATGTTCACACAATAACACAAAGAAGTACTTCACTGCAAATGGCTCATCTCATGAATCCTGTAGCAAAATGTTTTTATTACTTGCTCCAGTCTGTTGACTTGAAAATAGTACAATCACCCTTAGGTTTAAGATCACAATAACTTTACAAACGTAAAATAATCCAGCTTAATACTTCAAATTTTGAAGTATTTATACAAAAATTTTATTACAAAATATCTCGAACTAATTTGATAATTAATTTAGGAAAGGAAATTATCATCCTTGCAAGAGGATAGAGACAATTATTGAACTGTTTCATGTTGTCCCTATTATTTTGGTTCTGATGGCTATTATGCTTTGATTTTTAGCCCTTTATGTTGGCAAGCTGTTTGGCTTTCATGTTGGATAGATTGTTTGAATTTCATCTTTCATCTGATACTCTTTCACCTTATACACTTTCACTGTGCTCACCTATCTTCATCCTTTTATCATGTTCATTTACTTTTTACTGTACACTTATAATTTATAGTTTATAATTTACTGTGTTTTTACTACAATAAATCATTCATTTTTTGCCATGTTTCTTCATATAGTAACTCGATGTTGAGATTTTCCTATATGTCTCATCAACCTCTCTATATTTTGCAAAGGTAGGCTTATTGATAAATAAGTGTTTCACCTCATGCTGGAGGTAAAACAGATTTTCAAAAGTCTGGTATAATACTCTGCCAGTTGGTATACCACTCATTGATGAGGTATTTTCCTGTTCTTTGGCTACTTCCCTGATTTTCTTGTTGTAGTCCTCCTGTGTCATCAATTTATCATTTATGACTAAGGGAATAGGTAGTCCCTTTTCTCTCAAAAGTTCAAACTTGGTCATAAACCTATCAACAACTAGATGCATGGTTTAACACTTATCTTCCAAATTTAACATTAAATTTCTCTTAGCTACGACCCTCTTGACTTAAAAAATGGCACCTGTCCTATCAGGTATGTCAAGTTCTTGTAGCTCATATTTGTTCTTGGAGTTGAGGAATTGAATAATTCTTACTGCTTCCTCTAGCACTTCTCCAAGATCTTCTTTGACATTTTGGATAGCTTCTATAGCCTATTTGATCAAGTCTATTTGCTCAAAAATGACCTAGATAGGTGGCCAAATATCATTGATAGAGTCAATGATATTGGCCCATAATAATTGTTTGGCCTTTCCCAAAGGTCACTCAGTGGTAACTCTTTCTCCATACTTTTCACTCTCTCATTCAATCTGGTAGCCTTTTGTTGTTCTTCCTTATGCATAGTCTGGGCTAACCTACAGTCTGTCTCCAGGCCGATAAGTTTCTCTTTTAACTTGTTCATTTCATTGGTCTGAATGGACATTTCTTCCATTGCCTTGACCAGCCTATTTGCTTCATCACCTGTGGTACCTATTGTTGTTGATTTCGTTCTTGATGTAGTTGTTGTTGTTGTTGGTAATGCAGTGGCCATTGGACCAGTGGGAGCTAATGTTGTTGCCAATGTGGAAGGCACAGCTGTGGTCACTGTAGGAATGACAGTTGGAGGAGCACTGTCTAGAGTATCTTGTTTGAGCTGGATCAAGCTATCTATTTCCTTTTCCATTTCCTTCAACTAGTCATTAAGTTGTAGGACCAAATCCATCATCTCCTTATGATTTGTTTGGCTTTCTAGGACTTATTTTGTTTGAGGGTGTTGTGACTGAGGCAGCTTGAGCTGTTTCTTAAGGGATGCAATGTCTTCATTTTTCTTCTTAATCAACTGTTCAGCAGCCTTGATGTCCTTTGGGTCATGGCCCAGCTCAATGATCAGGTCTTCTAAGGATTTGATCTTTGTGTCTTTGGCACTTGAAGATGCTTTTTCTAGTTTCTACTGGGCTGTCACATTGTCTAATGAGTCCTCGAGCTTTAATGATGCCATTTATTTTGTTGTGAGGGTGGAGTAGATCATCTCTCCAGCCTACTTGTGAAATTCTATTTGATCTATGGGATGCACATCCCTGGCTAAGACCTCAAAGTTGGTCTTCTTGTAGTCTAGTGTGGTTTTAGGCTATTGTGCAATAGGTTGTACAAAAGACACCTACATTTTACTTTCTTTGATGTCAAAGGTTGAAATCAATCTGCTTTGATTTGGTGGTGTCATCTGCATGTACTTGGCATAAGTGTCTCCCTTGAGCTTTTCATTCCTCATTTTTACCTCTTTGAATCTTTCCTTGATATTTGCTTCCTTGTTAGCTAGCATGAAAAAGGAAGATACCTCCACACTCTTCTGTCTCTGTATAACCTGGGTGTTTGAAGAGGAGGGTTACTATGTTTCTACTGATGCAAAAGACTCAGTTGTTTTTCTACTCCTTTGCCCCATTGCATCAGTATCAATCATTTCTGCTGATGCAATGTGTTCCTCCTGTTCGGACACAAGAGTCAATTTGGGCCTTTTGTTGCGTTGGACTACTGATCAATGGTGTACATAGTAGAGCTTGATGCTTCCTTCTTGTTTCTTTTGGGATTATTCTCCTCATTATTAGGAGTCTAAATGATAGGAGGGATATTCATTGGCTCTACCAACTCTGGGACCTACAAGAAAGAGGTTTGGTCAAATTGTTTCTCCAAGTCAAACATGGTGTTCTCCACATCCACCACTGTGCTATCCTGATCTATCAATGTGTTCTCTACCCATTCTGACTGATTAGCATATTATTCAATGTCAGGCATGGGGTAGTGGACGTAAGGTCCCAACTTGAACTTTTGTCTAAGTTTGCTTATAACTCCATGAGGGTCATAATGCCAAATGAAAGTATTCTTGAATTTGAATTGTTGGGGTATCTTATCAATTTTAGGCCCAACCTCTCTAGTCTTGCAAATGAAAGGTCCCATTTGGTTTTTCATCTCAAACTATATTTTCTTCCTAGCAGCTAGGAAGTGGACCTCATCCACACCTATCATTTGCCTAAAGTATTCTAGGGCAAATATTCTCATTGGGAGATACTTAGGCAATTTGTAGAGGGTTAACTCATAATCATAGATCCTAATTTCAGTATGATTCTGGTAGAGGTACCAGTCTCCTACTCTTCTATTCTTTTCCAGTTGCAATACTCTCTTGATCTCAGTACTGATTCTAGGTTGAGTGCTAGAAGTCAACATGTTCATGACATGGTGAACAAAACAATCTATGAAGTCTTTGTATGTGAATGTTTTGTTATACCTCTTTACCAAGGGTGTCTATTAAATGGCTGATCTTTACTTTCCCCTGGTATCTGTTTTTTGAATCTTCATTGGGAACTTGTCTATTTGATAATACAGGAACATATGAAACAACACTGAAGAGAATTTGAAGACTCTTTTAGTGGGAAATCTACTGAACTGTTCATCCATCCTGTCACAATGAAATAGGCATAATCATACATAATGGCAGGAGGCTAGCTTGGAGTGAAAGTGGACAAGAAGGCCATGATTATCTCATCCAAAAACTCATCTCATGTGAATGCTAGGATGCATGAGATCATGGAGATTATTCTCCTGTCAGTCTCTGGAAAAATAGCAAAAACATAGGGTGGAATGTCCTTAGGAGTATGGTGCTCCTCAATGATGAAATTCTGAAAAAAAAAATTGTTTGATCTTAGTTGGGTCCAATGTGGTGTACAAGTCCAACATGTGTGGAATGGACAAAGGAGTCATATTGTGGCTAGGTTGGATTTGAAACATCTGGTTGATAGACTCAGCAGTAATTGAAAAGAAGAAGTCCTGGTTTGGAGCAATTATAGCCCTTTGGCTAGGTATGTAACATGCATGGCAGAAATGTACAATGTATAGAAATGGATGGGCTTCTGGGAATGTTTAATTGGGTAGATTTGAGTCCCAAAGGTGGATATCATCTGCTTTGTTCAAGAGTCTATCCTTGGCCCAGCAATGGATTCTCTGAAGGTTGTCTTGGGTGACTGTGTCTTTGATTTGAAAATCAATGTCTACCAGGGCCAAGTGGTCAATGTTTAAGTGAGGGGTTGTCACTAGTCTGACGTCTAGAGACATTGGGGCGACCATTTTTGTGATAAAATATGGAAAATTAGGCTTTATATGGCTTTGGGAGTGAAACTTGAGTAATTGAATAACCAGGGTAGGGTACTGGCAGGTTGCAGGTTGGGGTTATGGTACTTTGGGAATGGTAGACTGTCAATTTAAATTGAAATTAACCAAATTATTTTCGTTATTTTAAGAATTTAATATTCTTTCATTAAAGAGGGAACAATTTTGGTTTTTCGCTTAAATACCTGGAATTTATAGTCAGGGATGCAACTAGTTTTAAATTTGGGTTTGCAGAGGGCTTTGGTAGCTAGGATGGTGTGCAGTGGTGGCATCGGAAGGCTCTGATTGTTGACAGCTGGTCGTAGGAGTTCAGAAGTCACAGGTGCTTCAAAGGTTTAGTAGTGCAATTTGATCGAAAATGGTGAAAATGGGGGTCAAAAGGCTCAGCTGGTCGTAGGAGTTCAGAAGTCACAGGTGCTTCAAAGGTTTAGTAGTGCAATTTGATCGAAAATGGTGAAAATGGGGGTCAAAAGGCTTTTATCCATGAACAGTTGGAAAAATAGCGAGGAATAAATGCTTTATGAACAGTGCTAGTTTCCATTTTGGCGACGAGGTAGTTTTGGAGGTCATTGCTCCACTAATGGGAGTCAAGCGGTATTTTGCTGAGGGAACATGATATATGCCAGAGGCCAACACGTATGAAAATGGGCCCCGAGAAAAACCGCCCATATCGTGTGCTCTCGGGTCGTTAAAGTTCAGACATCACATGAGCGCGATATGGGAGATGGTCGTTAGATCTGGGGGTCGATGAACAGATGGAAATTGCGTTGGAAAGTTGCGCGGTTGGGTGATTGGGCAGAGGTTAGTGGGACCCATGGGTTTTAATCACTGTTTAGAGTAATTAACCCATGCTTAGCTGCAGATTTAATTAAACTTCAGATTTTTTGGGTGTAGTGGGGTTAGTTTACTTGAGTTTAGTTGGAAAAATGGTTAAGTGGTGAAGTTAGTGAAGCGGGGGGCTTTTAGAGTTAGGATAAAGGGTTTAGAGGGGTTTTGGGTAATTATTGAACGAAAAACATCATTTTAAAAGTTGGGAGGGGGTTTCACACTTAGGGGAATGGAATTTAGGATTAATTGACTAGGGAAATGTGTGAATCTAAGGGGTAGGAGTAAAAATGAGGGGGAATGGGTTTTCATAAGCCATGAAGGGGTAAAAGGGAAATTAGTGAGTATATAGTGGGGGTGAAATGTAATAAAGGGGGAGTTAGGAAAATCAGCTTATGAGCATGCTTTTTTGATTGATAACCACTCCTGCACACTTGAAACACATAGTTAAGTATGATAGTAGCACTTATTCTCCAAATGACTTGTATTTCTGCAACCTTTCTTTACTTACCCTTTTACATAACCTAACATTTTTTTTCTTCACTTTGGTGGGCGCACTTAAGCTAGCAAACCCTTTTCTTTCCTTTTCTTTTATAAAACACACTATCTACTTCTAACCTTATATCTTCTAAGGGCTCAAATTAAATTAATGAGCTCCTTTCATTTCTCTACCTATCTAATGATCTGGCAAGATTAAACTATTTGGTCAGATTTTTATTGTCTAACTATAAACATGAAATTCAAAGCATGAAATAGTAAATATTGAATATTTTGACTATCATGGGTTGTGGCTTATATGACAAGCTACATACAACCATTATTTAAAATAGTTAAGTAAAAAGTAGTGGCACTTTGACTTGCACACTTTCATGATCTGTTCTTTGTTTGGGGTTCATATTTTTCCATTTTTTTTATTTTTTGATCTTTTCTTATTTTTCTTGTCCTTTGATATTTCTTTTAGGACATACCCTATTTACATTTTTTAATTTCAACATGGAAAACATTTGCAGAAAAAAAGGTATGTACAATATTACATAGTTAACCTCAGCCAATTCAAAATTATGAATCCTATCACTATAGGACTCTAACAGTGGCTCCACATGGGGATGGAATTTTTTTGGTGAAATGTCAAGAACTATGAAGATCAATAGCCTTTGAAATGTGACTGTAGTTACCTTCTGAACTGTCCTTCTGTGATTTCTTCTTTATTGATACTTATGACAGTAAATCCCTCAAAGCTCAGGGCCTTCTCTCCTAGCTTCAACTTCAAAGGATTACTATCAAATCCAATCTGCACTTTGCAATGTTATGTACAATGATGCAAAGTAAAGTGAACTATTGTGAGTCAGTGGAAAAATAATGCTTCAACATCCAGCCATTAACAAGTCCTCCTGGTAGATCTGATCCATCTATGTTTGTGAAGAAAAAGGCATTGTTGCCTCTGTAGTGATAAATGACACAAGGCCCCTGCCACAAAAAAATGAATTTTCCATGCTTTCCTTTGTCAAATTTACTTGAATCCCACTTAAGGACTTTGTCTCCTATGCAAAAATCAGTTTCTTTAGTATTTTCATCAAAGACTTTCTTTATCTTTTCCTGGATTACCTATGATCTTACATATACTTCTTCTATGGTCTACTGCAGGTGTATGGTCTGATTTATTCTTCTTCGAATATCATTTGGTTCCACCTGTAATTCCTGGATGATCTTCGTCATTGACACTCCAAGGATGATGGGAAAACTACATCCATCCCATAAACTGGCTAATAGAGTGATGTTCCAATGGACTTCTTAGTAGTTAGTCTATCTTCCCATAAGGCATTGATTAACTTCTTGTTCCAAGTCTTCTAGTTATCTTCCAGTAACGCTTTTAATAATATTGACCAGGATTTTTTTGGATGACTCTGCTAGTCCATTACCTTGAGGGTAATAGGTTGTGGGATGGCCAAGGGTGATGTAGTACTTGTTACAGAAATCCATCATTCTTTTGGATTTAAAGGCATATGCATTATCAGTAATGAGCTTCTGGGGAAATCCAAATCTTGACAGGATATTACTCTCTAGGAAGGAGATTATAACAGTTCTGTGGCTTGCCTAGAAGGTATGGCCTCTATCCATGTAGTAAAATAGTTCGTGGCTGTCAAAATCCACTTGTGCCGAGCTGAGGAGGCTGGGTGTATTTCTCCAATGATGTCTAACCCCCATTGTTGAAATGGAATCTCAGTGGAAATTGATTTAAGAGGCAAGGGTAAAAGTTTTCTCTTTCCCTCAAAAATCTTGCATTTATGATAGGAGGTCACATGTTTTTTAACATCTACAAACAAAGTAGGCCAATAGAAACTAGCCCTCATAATTTTGTCAGTAGTACGCTTCCAGTACAAGTGTCCTCCATAGTCCCCTGCATGAAACTCTTGTAAAATCTTGTTAGCTTCATCTTTCAATAAAAAAGTTAAAAAAATACCACTATTGTCCTTCCAAAACAATGCATTATCTATAATACAATATCTTAATGACTTCATTTTTAAGAATCTAGCTTTAGTTCTTGTCAATCCAGGAGGAGCTTGTAAGTTTAGTAATACAAATGTAATATCTACAGACCATGGTGAATCAGTAAAAGGTTCACTGATCTGTGGAGTTGCCATCTCCTCGTGATCATCAAGGGCACTAATAAAATTGATATCTAAGGCCTGACAGTTCGATTCAGCAATGAGTTTGGCTAAACCATGGCCTTTGATGAGCTTGGTGGGCTTTATCTCTATGTCATATTCCAATATTGTGGCAATCCATTTTCCTCTTTTTCCTTCAGGCCCATTTTGAGTCAAAATGTCCTTAACTACAGAATTTGGAACATAAGAAATAATGTGAGAGTGCAGAATGTACTCTATGAAGTCTTTGCCTTTACTAAAGCTAATTCTTGTTTCTCCATGATATTGTATTTAATTGTGGCATCTCTTAAGGATTTACTGAAAATTTTTATTGGCTGTTCATATCCTTGGTTGTTCTTTTGCAGCAATACTGCTACAATGGTGTGTTCTGAAGCAAAAGAAAAAATAATAAAATATTTGTTAAAGTTAGGACTGATTAGGACTGGAGTTTTGGTTAAAGCTTCCTTAATAGCTTCAAAGGGTTTTTTTGCCTCCACTGTCCATTTAATTGCTATGTCCTTCCTTAGCATGTTATTTAACTCCCTAATTAATTCTGTTAGATTTGAGATGAATCTCCTAAGAAAATTAATCTTAACTAGAAATGATTGTAGCTCTTTAATTTTTCGGGGATGGGAAATGGTCAAAATGGCTTCTATTCTAGTAGGGTCTATCCTAATCCCATATTTAGATATGATATTTCCTAACAAATTTCCCTCTTTTAGATCGAAAAGTGTCTTTTTAGGATTTAAAGAAATCCCAAATTTCCTGCATTTGATAAATACTCTTCTCAAGTGGTCTAAGTGTTCATTATCAAATTTAGAGAAGACTGTGATGTCATCTCGGTATACTACTAAGAAATCATGGATCTCCTTGGAAAAAGCTATATCCATAGCTCTTTAAATGTGGCACTTGCATTCATTAATCCAAAGGGCATCTTCGAATACATGAAGGTACCCCAAGGAGTAGTAAACATAGTTTTTGCTTGGTCCTCAGGTTGAACTAAGATCTGGTTATACCTAGAGAATCCATCTAACAGTGAAATCCTAGATGAGCCTACTACCCTCTGCAATATATGGTCCATCTTCGATAGAGGATAGTTATCTCTTAAAGAGACGTTGTTTAAGTTTCTAAAATCTACACAAAGTCTAATTTCACCTGTCTTTTTCATAGTTGTAACTAAATTTTAAATCCAGTCTGAGTATCTAATGGGGGCTATTATTTTGGCATCAGACATTCTTTTAACCTCTTTCTCTATGGATGGCATAAGAACTGGTTTTATCCTCCTAAGTTTCTGTTTGAAAGGTTTATGATCTTCTTTTAGAGGTATTTTGTGTTGGATTATGCTTGTGTCATAAGATTTTAAGTCTTCATAACTCCAGGCAAATACATCTTGGAACTCTTGAAACAGATTGATATATTTAACCTTTACCTCTGGGGATAAGATTTTAGATATCTTAAAGAGCTTTGGATTATGTTCACTTCCTATATTACACTCTTCTATGTCAACTCTCAGAGGTTCCATCTTAGGTTTCCTAGCTACATCATTAGAGTCAAACAAATCTTCTAAAGGTACTAATCCTTTAGGAAAAAGATTATTTCTCAAATTAAGAATCTCAGGATCACCATCCATTATTTCATCTATCTCTACATTATCTAAACTATCTATTTCTACTCTAGTAAATTTAGTTGGTTTAGCTACATCAAAAATATTTACATCTGTGCTACTTTCTAGATTATTGTCTATTGTACAGTCAGTATCTATCTTGCAATTCTGAAATTTACCTTCATTGGTCATGAAATCATAGATCTGAGAGTCCTGGGACAAAATATGCCAATACTTGAGGTTATCTAGTATCATAGGCCTATGTCTGACTTTTGCAGTGTACTTGTTGTTTGGTTGAAATGGCAATTTACAAGTACTACAAAAGGTGGCCAGACTATGGACTTGCATGTTTTGTTTTCTAGGAATGGTAGCAAAGTTTGATTCCAAGAGGTCTTTCATCAAGTCTAAAATAGTATCCCTATATCGACCAAGCCTAGGGTTCTTGACAGGGTATTCAACACTAATCTATTTAATAATAAGTTCTGAGTCTCCCATGATGGAAACTCTTTTGGCTCCCAATTTCCTAACCAATTGTAACCCCATAATTAGGGCTTCATATTCGGCCATATTATTGGTACATTTGAAGTTCAATCTCAAAGCTTGTCCCTCAGCAGGATTATTCTCCATATTATGGATCCAGACTCCTGCACCAGCCCCTAACCTATTGACAGACGCATCAAAGTCTAGATGCCATAGTGATTCATGGAATATGTTCTCACTATCAGCTGTTCTGTATTTTAGGTCTTTGGCTGTGATTTCCTTTTTATCATTTTTTGCATTGTATAGGATAAAAGAGTCCATATCTGAATGCATGGAGTATATGGGAAAGTTTTGGGGCTTTTCCTCACTATTGACCATGTACTTCATCAAGGTCTCCCTATATAATCTTCTTGGTTGGCCAAAAAAAGATATAGTGGCATAAGACATATCCAACTACAAGGATCCCTGCATTTTCCCCCCCATGAGCGATATAGTAGCATTCCATATTCCAATGGGATGTTTGAAAATACAATGTCCATTAGAATTCTCTTTGGAGGGCACTGGAGAAGAGTCATACATAAGTCCTTGATTAGACCAAGGCATTACCCTGGTTGGAGTTAAAAGAAAACAAGTCCTTATAAGGCCTGGTAATGTCTAGGTCCAGTCTTTCCATGATTGCCTTTGGCATCAAATTGTGGGATGCCCATGATTCCAACATACCATTATGAAAATTTTTATCATGAATGTATAGGATGATGTAAAAAGGAGGAACTCCTGGTTGCTGATGAATACCATTGGCCACAAGGCCAAACAATAATTCAGGCTGGTCATCATTCAAATTAACATAATCCTCTTCCTCTCCTATGGTCAAAGTCTCAGTTATCTTTGACCTATAAGATTCACTCTTTACTAGTCCAGTCAAAGGAATTGATAACTTTAATTTTGCTATTTCATTTTTTATGTTGAAAGGGAGCTAGGGTTTGTTTGTTTGATTTAGATCTTCCTTGATATGTGTAGTTTGAGTATCCTTATTCTGTTTCTTAGTGGTAGGCATTTCAGTCTGTGCTTCTACTCTTTTTCCTTGATTTATTTTATTTTGATTGTTTTCAGTAATTGTGTTTCTTTGGGTTTCAGTGGAGGTTATATCTACAATCCTAGGGGTTGAAGTCTCCAGTGTTCCCCTAGGGAGGATTTGCAACACTTTGTTAACTAGAGCTTCTTTTATTATCTTAGTCTAGGTTTGGATGGATCTTTTAATGGGAGTCTCATTATTCTTCTTACTTCTCAAGCTATATTGTTTATGTAACTCATATATAGCTGACTCATATCCCTGTTTGAAATCAAAAGATTCACGAGATTCTAACTACAACTATTGAAGCATATATAACTCCCGTTCTTCTTGAGTAAGAAAAAAAGTGTCTTCCTCTTTGGTTTCCAGTAAGTTAATCTGGGTATCATCCTCTACTTCTTGGTTCTGTGAATCCTCAATATAGTTTTATTTGAAAGGGGGCCTAATCTATTGATCTAGTGTAGTATTTTTTGCAGCATTAGGGTTCTTCCTAAAATTTGGGTTTCTTATTGGGGGTTGTTGTTGTTAATTCTCCCATTGATTTTTCCTCTCCATGCTCCCTATTCTATCCATGATTCTTTCTAATCTCTTAGCTAAAACATCTACCTTTCCATCTGAAGTGGAAGCTTCCTCTTTAAATACAACTTTCTTTTCATTACTCATTCATGCTTTCTTAGCTAATAGGTTCGCCTCTACACTAACATCATTGCTCTGCATTTGTTCAAGTGTTTCAGAGTTTCTTTCCCTTAGCTGGTATGACATGTTAGCATCAAAACCATCATGGAAATTGATTAATGCTTGGTCAGGTGGAGGCTTAACCTTAGCTGGAATTGAATTATAGATATTATTAAACCTAGTCCAATAGTCCTAAACTGACTAATTAGGAGCTCTTCTAATATTGTCATATTCAGAAAGTATTCACAATTGGTTTTTCTTTCTCTCCCATCTATCAATAAATAACCTTTGAAAATTGGCTAAGTCTGCAATATCATTGGCAGGGGAGGCTTTGAACCATTTCTTGACATCCCCAGTTAAAGTTTTGGAAAACAATCTCATTTGGACATCTGCTTCATCTATTTCATGCAATTCAAAAAAGTCAGACATCGTGTTTACATGCTGCTAGGCAGTGTAATGACCAGTAGAATCAAACAGGAAAATATTACTCTGATAATCTGCAAGCATGGGATGGAGTTGTGTAGGTAAAACAAGAGGAGCATATCGGTTTGCCATTGTTGTAATTCTGGTTTGACTAGGAGGTAAAGTTGTAGAGGTTGAAGAAGGACTTGAAACTAATGGAGGTGAACTAGATGATGATGAAGATGGTTGATTAATAACTGTCTTAGGTGATTGGATTGTGGTAGATACAATTGTTGAAGTTGTGGTAAAAGAAGGGGTATTTACAGTGAATGAACACTGTACAAAAATTTGAGAGGCAACAACAATAAGGGTAGCTAGCTCAACAGATTGTTGAAGGTAAGCACTATCTATATTGCTGATCAACGTGGAGGTCAAGGCTTCTAATTTGTCAAAAACGTCCAAAACAAATTTATCTAAATCTGGATGGATAACCCTTTTTGGTTCAATGAGTTGAGTAAACTCAGGGTCTAAGACTATTTCATGGATGGCATTCTCATATTTAGTTCTAAATAATGAGAGGTCAAATGAAAAATCAAAAGGGATTTCCTCTAAAGTTGACAACTCCTCAGGGAGTGCATTGGCTCTATCTAGCTAGCTACTACCTACCTGAGTTTCTTCGTTTTTTGGTTTCCTTGAAATTCTGTATGGGTCATCAACTATAGCTGTAGGGTTTGGATTTGGGTTTTCCCTATTATAGTGAATCTTCTTAGGAGCCAAATTTTTAAGTTTTTAAACTTTTTTTATGAAATTTATGAAAATTTACTTCAAATAACGACCTTAAGGGGCTCAAGATTTAATTTAAGGTTTCCTTAAAGTTTTATGAGGCTGAGGATCGAAGTCCCCAGTATGGTCACCAAAAATGTTATCACTCGGATAATTCTTTTGAAGTAAAAAGAAAGAAAAACAAAAGGTAACCACAAACGACTTTTGGAGATCAGGACCTAACCTTCCTAATGCTCAGAGAGGGATCTCTCTTTAAATTTTAACTTTGTTTTAGTTAAGATGATTTTAGGCTAGTTATTGCTTGCACTTGGGTTTTTTTTCAAAATTTGGTGGTGGGATCACTTTACTTAGATGGACAGAGGATTGGATTATACCATCGGGCTATGGAGTCGGATGTCTCACAAGCAAAACTAGATTGGGTTCTAAGAATAGTGTCTACAGGGCAAAATAGATGAGTTAATGCAAATCTCAGAGGCTAAATGGTGAATGGCTTCAAATCAGGTCTAGGGAGGAACTAAGGGTTCCCTAGGCCAGCCTTTGGAAGAAATGAAAGAAGTCAACTAGGATGGGAGAGCAATCAAGAATTCTCAGATCCAAGTATCGGAAGAAAACATGTAAATAAATCACCATGCAAAACAAAGCGTAATGAACAAGTTTTGTATGGTATTTCGAGTTAATTTATTTAGACTTTAGAAAACATTTAAGATTATGAAAACACAAAAGAAAGGTAACACAATAACACAAAGAAGTACTTCACTGCAAATGGCTCATCTTATGAATCCTGTAGCAAAATGCTTTTATTACTTGCTCTAGTCTATTGACTTGAAAATAGTACAACCACACTTAGGTTCAAGATCACAATAACTCTACAAATGTAAAATAATCCACCTTAATACTTTGAATTTTGAAGTATTTATGAAAAAAGTTTATTACAAAATATCTCAAACTAATTTGAGAATTAATTTAGGAAAGGAAAATATCATCCTTGCAAGAAGATAGAGACAACTATTGAACTGTTTCATGATGTCCCTGTTATTTTGGTTCTACTCGCTGTTATACTTTGATATTTAGCCCTTTGTGCTAGCAGGCTGTTTAGCTTTCATGTTGGATAGTTTGTTTGACTTTCATCTTTCATCTAATACTCTTTTTCACCTTATACACTTTGATTGTGCTGACCTGTCTTCATCCTTTTACCATGCTCATTTACTTTTCACTGTACACTTATAATTTACACTTTATAATTTACTGTGTTTTTACCATAGTAAATCATTCAGTTTTTGCCATGTTTCTTCATCTAGTAACTGGATGTTGAGCATTTACCTATATATGTCATCAGCCTCTGTATATTTTGCAAAAGTAGGCTTATTGATAAACAAGTGTTTCACCTCATGCTGGACGTAAAACATATTTTCAAAAGACTGGTATAATACTCTACCAGCTGGTATACCACTCATTGATGAGGTATTTTCCTGTTCTTTGACCACTTCCCTGATTTTCTTGTTGTAGTCCTCCTATGTCATCAATTTATCATTTATGACTAATGGACTAGGTAGTCCCTTTTCTCTCAAAAGTTCAAACTTGGTCATAAACCTGTCAATGGCTAGTAGCATGGTTTGACACTTATCTTCTAAATTTAACATTAAATTTCTCTTAGCTAGGAGCCTCTTGACTTCCAAAATGGTACCTGTCCTGTTAGGTATTTCAATTTCTTGTAGCTCATATTTGCTCGTGGAGTTGAGGAATTGAATAATTCTTACTGCTTCCTCTACCATTTCTCCAAGCTCTTCTTTGACATTCTAGATTGCTTCTGTAGCCTATTTGATCAAGTCTATTTGCTCAAAAAGGACCTGGATAGATGGCCAAATATCATTGACAGAGTCAGTGATATTGGCCCTTAATAATTGTTTGGCCTTTCCCAAAGGCTCACTTAGTATTAACTCTTTCTCTAGACTTTTCACTCTCTCACTCATTCTGGTAACCTTTTGTTGTTCTTCCTTATGCATAATCTGGGCTAACCTGCAATCTGTCTCCAGGCTAGTAAGTTTCTCTTTTAACTTGTTCATTTCACTAGTCTAAAGGGACATTCCTTCCATTTCCTTGACCAGCCTATTTGCTTTGTCACCTTTGTTACCTGTTGCTGTTGATGTTGTTACCAATCTAGTTGTTGTTGCCACTGGCAATGTAGTGGCCATTAGACCAGTGGGAGCTAATGTTCTTGCCAATTTGGAAGGCATAGTTGTGGTCATTGTAGGAATGATAGTTGGAGGAGCACTGTCTAGAGTAGCTTGTTTGATCTGGATCAAGCTATCTATTTCCTTTTCCATTTCCTTCAACTGGTCATTAAGTTGTAGCACCAAGTCCATCATCTCCTTATGATTTGTTTTGCTTTCTAGGACTTCTTTTGTTTGAGCGTGTTGTGACTGAGGCAGCTTGAGTTGTTTCTTAAGGGCTGCAATGTCTTCATCTTTCATCTTAATCAACTGTTCAATAGCCTTGACGTCCTTTGGGTCATGGCCCAACTCAATGATCAGGTCTTCTAAGGATTTAATCCTTGTGTCTTTGGTGCTGGAAGATGCTTTCTCTAGTTTGTACTGGGTTGTCACATAGTCTAATAAGTCCCTGAGATTTAATGCTTCCATTGCTTTTGTTGTGAGAGTGGAGTAGATTGTCTCTCCAACCTGCTTGTGAAATTCTATTTGATCTATGGGATGCACATCCCTGGCTAAGACCTCAAAGTTGGTCTTCTTGTAGTCTGTTGTGGTTTTAGGCTATTGTACAGTAGGCTATAGGAAAGACACCTGCATTTTACCTTCTTTGATGTCAAAGGATGACATCAATTTGCTCTGGTTTGGTGGTGTCATATACATGTACTTGGCATAAGTGTCTTCCTTGAGCTTCTCATTCCTCATTTTGATCTCCTTTAATCTTTCCTTGATATCTGCTTCCTTGTCAGCTGGCCTGACAAAGGAAGATACCTCCACACTCTCTTGTCTCTATATAAACTTAGTGTTTGAATAGGAGGGTTGATGTTTTTCTGCTGATGCAGCAGTCTCAGTTGTTTGTCTACTCCTTTGCCCCATTGCATCAATATCAATCATTTTTGTTGATGCAACGTGTTCCTCCTATTCAAGCACAAGAGTCAATTTGGGCCTTTTATTGAGTTGGAACTGTTGATCAATGGTGTCCATAGCAGATTTTGATGCTTCCTTCCTGTTTCTTTTGGGATTCTTCTCCTCATTAGCAAGAGTCTGAATGATAGCAGAGATATTCATTGGCTCCTCCAACTCTGGGACCTGCAAGAAAGAGCTTTCGGAAAAAAATTTCTCCAAGTCAATCATGGTGTTCTCCACATCCACCACTGTGCTATCCTTATCTATCAATGTGTTCTGTACTCATTTTGACTGATTAGCATACTATTCAATGTCAGGCATGGGGTAGTGGATGTAAGGTCCCAGTTTGACTTTTTTCTGAGTTTGCTTATAACCCCATGAGAGTCATAATGCCAGATGAAACTATTCTTAAATTTCAATTGCTGGAGTATCTTATTAGCTTCAGGTCTAGCCTCTCCGGTGTTGTAGATGAAAGGGCCCATTAATTTTTTCTTCTTAAACTATGTCTTCTTCCTAGAAGCTAGGAAGTGGACCTCATCCACACCTATCATTTGCTTGAAGTATTCCAGGGAAAATATTCTCATTGGGAGATACTTAGGCAATTTGTAGGGGGGTAACTCACAACCATAGATCCTAATTTCAATATGATTTTGGTAGAGGTACCAGTCTCCTACTCTTCTATTCTTTTCTAGTTGCAATACTCTCTTGATCTTAGTACTGATTCTAGGTTGAGTGCTAGAAGTCGGCATGTTCATGACAGGGTGAACAAAACAATCTATGAAGTCTTTGTATGTGAATGTTGTGTTATACCTCTTTACCAAGGGTGTCGAGTAGATGACTGATATTTCCTTTCCCCTGGTATCTATTTTTTGAATCTTCATTGGGAACTTGTCTATTTGATAATACAGGAACATATGAAACAACACTGAAGAGTATTTGAAGACACTTTTAGTGGGAAATATAGTGAAATGTTCATGCATCCTGTCTACAATGAACTGGGCATAATCATACATAATGGAAGGAGGCTGGCTTGGAGTGAAAGTGGACAAGAAGGCCATGATTATCTCATCCACAAACTCATCTCATGTGAATTCTACGATGCATGAGATCATGGAGATTATTCTCCTGTCAGTCTCTGAAAAAATAACAAAAACATAGGGTGGAATGTCCTTAGGAGTATGGTGCTCCTCAATGATGAAATTCTGAAAAAAAAATTGTTTTATCTTAGTTGGGTCCAATGTGGTGTACAAGTCCAATGGGTGTGGAATGGACAAAGGAGTCATATTGTGGCTAGGTTGGATTTGAAACATCTGGTTGATAGACTCAGCAGTAATTGAAAACAAGAAGTCCTGGTTTGGGGCAATTATAGCCCATTGGCTAGGTATGTAACATGCATGGCAGAAATGTACAATGTTTGGGAATGTATAGGTTTCTAGGAATGTATAATTGGGTAGATTTGAGTCCCAAAGGTGGATATCATCTTCTTTGTTCAAGAATGTATCCTTGGCCCAACAATGGATTCTCAGAAGGTTGTCTTAGGTGACTTTGTCTTTGATTTGAAAATCCCTGTCTGCCAAGGCTAGGTGGTCAATGTCTAAGTGAGGGGTTGTCACTGGTTTGACATCCAGAGAGGTTGGAGAAACCATTTTTGTGATAAAATGTGGAAAATTGGGCTTTATATGGCTTTGGGAGTGAAACTTGAGTAATTGAATAACCAGGGAAGGGTACTAGCAGGTTGCAGGTTGGGGTTTTGGTACTTTGGGAACGGTAGACTCTCAATTTAAATTGAAATTAACCAAATTATTTTATTTATTTTAAAAAATTTATATTCTTTCATTAAATAGGGGACAATTTTGGTTTTTTGCTTAAATACCTATAATTTACAGTTGGGGCTGCAACTGGTTTTCAATTAGGGTTTGTCGAGGGCTTCGGTAGCTAGGATGGTGTGAAGTGGTGGCATCGAAAGGCTCTCATGGTTGACAGATGGTCGCAGGAGTTTGGAAGGTGCAAGTGCTTTAGACGTTCAGCAGTGAAATTTGAACGAAAAGGGAGAAAATGGGGGTGAAAAGGCTTTTATCTGCGAATGGTTGGAAAAATGGTGGGGAATAAATGCTTTATGAATAGTGTCGGTTTTAATTTTGGTGGGGAGGTGGTTTTGGAAGTCATCACACTGCTTATGGGGGTCGGGCGTTACTTTGCTGGGGGAACGTGATCTATGCCAAAGGCCGACACGTATGAAAATGGGCCCCGAGCAAAACCACCCATATCGTGTGCTCTCAGGCCATTAAAGGTCGGACATCGCGCGAGCGCGATATGGGCGATGGCTCTTAGATCTGGGGTGGATGATTGGATGGCCATCATGTTGGAAAGTTGTGCAGTCAATTGATTGGGTGGAGGTTAGCGGGACCCGTGGGTTTTAACCACTGTGTAGAGTAATTATCCCATGCTTAACCATAGATTTAATTAAACTGTGGAGTTTTTGGGGGTAGCAGGGTTACTTTACCTCACCAAGATGGCAGGTTAAACTTGAGTTTAGTTAGGAAAATGGCTAAGTGGCAGAGTTAGTGAAGCGGGGGATTTTTAGAGTTAGGATAAATGGTTTAGAGGGGTTTTGGGTAATTATTCAAGGGAAAACATGATTTTAAAAGGCGTGGAGAAGGGGTTTAACACTTAGGGGAATGGATTTTAGGAGTAATTGAGTAGGGAAATGTGTGAAAGTAAGGGGTAGGATTAAAAATGAGGGGAAAGGGGTTTTCATAAGCCATGAAGGGGTAAAAGGGAAATTAGTGAGTATATAGTGGGGGTCAAAATTTAATGAAGGGGGAGTTAGGCAAATCAGCTTATGAGCATGCTTTTTTCGTTGATAACTACTACTGCACACTTGAAACACATATTTAAGTATGATAGTAGTGCTTATGCTCCAAATGACTTATATTTCTGCGAACTTTCTTTACTTACCCTTTTACCTACCCAAACATTTTTTTCTTCACTTTGGTGGGTGCACTTAAGATACCAAACCCTTTTCTTTTGTTATGAAACGAGCTCACAAAAAGATATGAAAGATAGATCAATGACTTAGAAATAAGCCTCTTTGAGGGGGCAACCTCCTTTACATTACACAAATGAACAATTCTTAGATGATACAAATGACAAGACCTCCTTTCTATATAGGAGTCTAAGGGGTCATAATAAATTAGAGCTGACATAACAATAATAATGTAAGGGCACAATAATAACAATAGTGGGCTTCTATGGGGCACAATAATAACAATATGGGGACTACATGGGCACAACAATATAATAAGGGGGTTGTACTAATAACAATAAGGGGTTAGACTAGTAGTCCAGGGACATAACATGCCCCTCTCCTTCAAAAAGTGTTGTCCTCAATGCTTGAGTAGTTCTTGATGCTTCTGTATAAAATTCTTGTCCTCCCATGTGGAATCTTTAGCGGGTAAGTTCTTCCACTTGATGAGATACTCTGAAATTGATCGATTCCATAGTTGTTCGGTTCTTGTTTCTGGGACTGATCCAGGTTCCAATATTAGTTTTCCTTGCTTGTCAAGTTCTGGCAATATTGCTTGAAATGGTGTCTTCTGCAACTTTTGAATGAATGGCCACACTTCTTCATTCTTCTTCGATTCATCCCTTCCTTCGTTTATCTAATCTAGTTGGATAGTAGAAATAATACAAAAGAATGCTTCCACATCCTCATTCTTTCTTGAGAGTGCATATGCAACAACATTTTTCTTCCCTTTTCTGTAGATGATTGAAAGTCATAACCCAACATATTTGTGACCCATTTTTTATTTTCTTCTAAAGATAATCTTTGTTCTAAAAAGTATTTAAGACTATCATGATCCATTTTTAGCTTGAAGTGTCTTCCCAATAGGTAAGGTTGCCATTTCTTAAGTGCGTGTAGTATTTCCAACATTTCCTTCTCATAAATAGCTTGCTTGAGATGTAGCCGTAAAAATACCCAATCGCCTACATCAAAACTTCTTTCACTGTGATGTTGATTTTCCTGTTGTTTCATTTGATTCTGCACCAAAGTGGTGTTATCCTTTAAATGTTGGAGAACTTGTTGTTGATGCTCGATGTGATCTTTCACTGATTGAATATTTTTCTTCTTGATATGTTGTTCTAACTTGAGAGTTTGTGGAGCGGTAATTTCTCCCAATACATTACAAGATATGGTTGGATTCAGTTCTTAATCCTCGATGTAATCTTTCACTTCTTGACCATTTTTCTTCTTGATATGTCCTTCTATCCTGATAGTTTGAGGAGTGGTAATTTCGGCCAATGAATTACAATATATGGTTGGATTCATTTCTTCTTTCTCGATGTGATCTTTCACTTCTTTAACATTTTTCTTCTTGATATGTCCTTCTATCTTGATAGTTTGAGGAGTTGTAATTCATGCCATTGCAGTACAAGATATGGTTGGATTCATTTGTTCTTTCTCTAGGGTTGGTTCCCGGTGTATATCCTCTTCTATTGATGTTTCTTGATCCTTTTCGTCATTAGGAGGCCTTTCTTGTAGCATCTTTGTCCCACCTTCCTTAAAACCTTCCATGTCTTTCTTCAAATCTTCCATGCATTTCTTCCAATATGCTTTCATACCAACGATATCAGCTTTCATGGCATAGATAAAACTATTTATCTTTTCCTTCTCTAGAATATCATTTACCCTTATATTCAATTTTTTAAAGTCCTCAATGTGCTCTGCCATTGAACCCTTTTGTTTGACATTTATCGATTGGCTAAAGAACGTGTTTCTCTTTGTATCCTCATAATGTTATATCATTTCCTCCCTGAAAATTGACCATGTGACAAGTGGGTTTTTCTTTTATGTTCTGAAACTTCGTAGTGAAAAAGTTATAGCGAAAATTCCACGATGACCTATTTTAGATGAAATTCTAGAGCTTGCAGAAACTATAACTTCCTTAAATGATATCTCCAAAACTATAGAGCAACAAGCTATGAAATTCGAACCCGAGTTTCGGCAAGATTTTGTCTCAAATGGGTTTTTTTTTAGCTTCTGAAACGTCACTGGAAAAAGTTATAGCCAAACTGCCATGATGACTTGTTTGGAGCAGTGAAACCCTAGAATCCAAAGCTTTGATACCAAATGTTATGAAACCAGCTCACAAAAAGATAGAAAAGATAGATCAACGCCTTAGAAATAAGCCTCTTCGAGGGGGAAACCTCCTTTACACTACACAAATGAACAATTCTTAGATGATACAAATGACAAGACCTCCTTTCTATATATAGGAGTCTAAGGGGTCATAACAAATTAGAGCCGACATAATAATAATAATGTAAGGAACAATAATAACAATAGTGGGCTTCTATGGGGCATAATAATAACAATATGGGGACTACATGGGCACAACAATATAATAAGGGGGTTGTACTAATAATAATAAGGGGTTAAACTAATAGTCTAGGGACCTAACATCTTTCCTTTTCTTTTATAAAACAAACTATCTACTTCTAACCTTATATCTTCCAATGGCTTAGATTAAACTCATGAGCTCCTTTTATTTCTCTACATATCTCATGATCTCGCCAGATTAAACTGTTTGGCCAGATTTTTATTCTCTAACTATAAACATGAAATTCAAAGCATGAAATAGTCAAGATTGAACAGTTTGACTATCATGGATTGTGGCGTATATGACAAGCTGCAAACAACCATTATTTAAAACAGTAAAGTATAAAGTAGTGGCACTTGGACTTGCACACTTTCATGATCTGTTCTTTGTTTGGGGTTCATATTTTTTCATTTTTTGTATTTTTTGATCTTTTCTTCCTTTTCTTGTCCTTTGATATTTCTTTCAGAACATACCCTTTTTACATTTTTTAATTTTAATATGAAAAACATTTGCAGAAAGTAAAGATATGTACAAGATTACAATAGTTAACCTCAACCAATTCAACATTATGAATCCTATCACTATAGGACTCTAACAGGCACCACTCAGTTTGGCCTTTGGTAAAGATAGACAAATAAAGTGAAGCTTCATCGATGCTGATTACGTAGGGATTCCATCTGATAGGAAGAGCACATCAGGTGGGATCTTCAGTATTGGGTCAACAACTATTGCTTGGTATAACATGAAAAGAAGATCAATTGCACTCAGTTCAATAGAAGAAGAGTACATGGCTGCTAGTCAAGCAACTTGTGAGGCTATCTGGATGAGGAAGATTCTTGTTGGTTTTTTGAGTCATCAGATGGATCCAACAATGATTTACTATGATAATTAGAGTTGTATCAAAATTTCTGAGAATCGATATTTTCATGATCAGTCCAAGTATATTGTTATCCAGTATGATCATCTTTGAGATTGTGTGCAGAGGAGACTCATGTTACTGGAGTACATTCCTACAGAGGAGCGGGATGCATATATTTTGACAAAGGTCTTGTCAAGATGCAAATTCAAGTTTCACAGAGGTAGGATCAGGGTAGAAGATAATCCATTTCTTGTTGAGAGGGAGTGTTAGGAATAGAAACAAGAAATCCTAATTTAATTTTTCCTTGAATTAAATTAGGAATTAAATCGAAATTCTATTTTCATAGCAACTTGTAATAGTTAAATAAGTTAATTTGACTTAGTTGGTTGAGTAAATTTGAGTTTCAAGTCTATCTAGAGTTACGTAGAGTGATTCCTAAATTTTAGGGGTCCAGGATGAGTTCTTTTGAGTTGTAATTAATTAACTCAGTCTAACTAAGTTATAGTCAGTTAAACTAGTTCAATCAGTTGAAGGAACTAGTAGGAGGTCAGGTAGTGGGAAGCAACTTCACTGCTCCACTACTTAACTGAATATTCACTCATAAATAAGTCACGCATGCCAGTTCAGAGGAAGACCTAGTTGAGATTAGAGTTTAAGGACAATGTACTATCAATTGTATAATTTTCCGAGTTTTACATATGGTGCATGCAATCAGTAGAAGGCCTATGATGGATTGTGCAGTGATGAGTGGGGAATTTCTCTATTAAATATGGGCTAATTCTCTCAGGAAGTAGGGGCTTGGCAGGAAACATATTTGGATAAGTGTTGGCTTGAGCTCGTTTATGAAGTAGAGAGATAGATTGTACTTGTGTAGATATTGTTCAAGTTGAACAAGCATCATATTTTCTTCTCAGATCTTCTGGTTAATGTAATATATATAGTTGGGGTTTTGAGCAGCTTCTTTCCCTAGAAAAATATTGTGTTATGTGTGATTGAAATTATTCCTTTTCTTCTTAGTGTTTTCATCAATCAATTTTTGTTTCCGCTGATAAGTAAAGTAGATTCAAGTCTTTTGTTTTAACATATTACATAAGTAGTTTGAATCTACAAGTAAAAATATACAATCAACTTACCACATCATCTCCCTATCAACCTGTAACATCACCTTATTATGCCATGATGAAATCATCTTGTGCTTATTCAATATTGGGAGGAGATATTGATCTGTAGTTCTTGCCCTCATAATACTTGACCATTAAAAACCTGAAACTCGACATATAATTCCCATCACTTGAAAAATCCCCACGTCTCCACCGCCCCATCCAACAATCCATATTTGCTAACCAAAACATCTGTCAAGCTATGCTAGTATTAGGACCTAACATGTGTTACCATTGATCAATGTTCCTAATAGTTGAAACCCCAAAAAAAACTAAAGGTCAATAACCCAAAATTTAACAATAGATCCCTTGATGGACCAAGGTTGATACATTCCCACACAATAATGTACCTTCCTTGACAAAGTTATATCCTATGACCTAATACTTGTGCCATAGAATGATGAGAGTAATTCCCCTTTCAACCAATAACCATCATCAGGATTCATCAATGTCAATGTTTCATGGTTCAATGTCAATGTCAATTTTTTGGGCCATATGACCAAGGGTTGAGGCTAGGGAACCCAAAACCTCAAATTTTCTGATATCTTAAAACTAAAGTGGAATCAATGCTTGAATTTCTCCAAGGAAATGTATGCTTACAAAGGAGATTTCTCAGTATGTCCCTAAGGGTTAGAAGAGGTTTTAACTGGACAAAGGAATTCCCCAAATACTTCTAAAACTATAAGAGTCCCCACTAACCTTGAATATATCCAAAATCCTTCATCTCAATGCATTATTCTAGGCCTTTCTTCAAGCTCTTTAATAGACATTCATCACCTCGAGAGTTCTTGAGTGAACTTTATAATACTTTGCAACAGATGTTCTAAGAAAACCCTTTCCTCTTGAATCTCCCATTTATATTCAAGGCTCTTCCTTTTGCCTCTAACTCAACATCATCCATAATTCTCTCTTATCACTTTAACATACCTTGAACTTATCCAATCAAAATAATAATAGACCAGTGGTATTATCCATAACTAGGGATTAAATTATATCCATCCTATGCTTAAGTAAACCATTTAATTCATATCCATAATCATTAAAATCACATCCTAAAATCACATTAAATTTTGAAAAACATTAGTATGAATACTATATTATTCACTACAATCATATATAGTAATTCACATAAAAACTAGGCATCACATACCTAAGAAAATCCATTCAATAGAAAAGCACATAAACATACACATTTCATCACTCACCGTTTCTTTCTCATTAACATGATTTTCATTATAGAGATAAAGTTGACAAGGGTACTTCTCTAATCCAGTTCATTAGTTTTCTAAAACTAATGAAGGACGAGTTATGTTCGACCCCACCAAAGGCTTCTACACTACAATATTTCCTCTATGTAGCCACCCCCAAGCCAGACCATGAAGCCATGAGGGAAGTTCTCACTCAAAGGAAAGGTTGGATTCATGGAGGTCAGTTTCCTTCATATGAGTTCTCTTAATATCATACTAAGCCTAGAAATTTCCCAGCTATTGTGGGTGGTTTCTTAGTTGCTTTACACAACAAGTACCCAAAGGAAAAATATCTCCCAAGCTATTAGTTGTAAGGATGAAAACCACTCTCCTCCATCCACACATAAGTCAGTATGGTGTATTTCAACCTATGGAGCCAGGGTTTCTTCTCATTCAGAGTGTGGCTACAATGGGCCTATGTCGCTTGAAGAGGGCCATTCTTTAAATTAATATCCCTTTGGTGCTTCAATTTTGTTCTTTGGTGTAGGGTTTTCAATAATCCATCTCAGTAATTAGCTACATCAGTCTTGAACAAAATAGAGGGATCCCTTCACTAAATTAATATTCCCTCGATGTCTCCCTTCTATGCTTTTGTAAATTCCTCAATAGTACCCATTAGTCATATAGCTCAACCTAAAGACTTTAAGACCAACCCCACTTGCAACACCAAGTAGACTAAAATCATGCACATGAATTTTCTTCACACAAGAACCTCCTCTCATCTCGTTGTCTATCTTTACTCTTTTTTCTCTACTCTTATTTTCTCTTCTATCGTCCCCTATGGGTACTCCCCTTCTTCCTTTTTCTTCCTAAACTTTCCTTCCTTGATGGGTTACACGAGTATTTAGAAATCTCATGAAAGGAGGGTACAAAGTCCATACCATTGAGCAATGTTTTACTAATACCCCGCTCTTCTCATAAATATGGGGTTTATTACTACCATTTCCCATTAGATATTTTCTTGGGGAAGGTTAACAATCTTGGGATATTAGTTCAACTAAATAATTTATTGGTAATGAATATATAAATCTCGTTTTGTTGGTTTCTCTTCTCTCACGGCTTCTCACAGTATGTATCGAGACTCCACCTCTTCATCAATTGTTAATACCATATAATTAATTTTTTTTGGGTTTTTTAACCATTTACATATAATTTTCAATACATGGATCATTAACCTAATTAATTAGGATTACAATATTAATTGGTAATTGAAAGCTAGGATGTTATAGTTTTAGCTATAAATTTTTTATATACATATAGGGAAAGATCTCCCAAATCAGCTATGTTTGACACTATTATTAACATGCCTCGATAAATATCATTTTTTTCCAGCATCGGATGCATATTTTAAAATCTATTTCAACATTGTACACCGTGAAACCATTGGTTGACACTGAACATTATCAAAAAAAAATTATAAGAAGAGACGTGAATGTTTAGCCCATCATCATTACGTGCAAGGTTGAATTTATTTTATCATTATTTATTTATAAAGAGCTTCGATTCATCATTAAGATCCTACGAAGATTTGTAAAGACACATGAAATAAAATCCATTTCTATAAACTTCAATCGTGCATATCATTAAATACAATTAACCTTAAATAATGTAGTTGTAAATGATAAAAGATGAGGATATAGTTGATCCTTATAAATTCATTCAGTATCTGCATCATCTTCATTCTTATCATCCATGCTAGAGATATATAAAGTAGTGTATCTAGAATATGTATGATCTTTTTAAAAAGAACTATGATCAATTTCATATCTATTTAAACATGATTATGAAATTTATCTACAATTATTTTATGATATAATGCATTTATTGAAAAATAATTCTAAAAACAATAAATATGGATACATAAATAAATTGAATGATCATCAAATAATATAATGCTCTTCTTTAATGGACTGATCATGGGCTCCTAGAATAGATCGTTGAATTGAAACTAGAACATTATAACTCAATCCAAGTCACACACCACCAAGAAGCAATGGAAGCTATAATTCATATGAGAACAAAAATATCATGAAATATGTATATCATGCAATCATAACTTGGATTGTGTGCTCTAAGAGTCATCCCTTTGGAATGTAGATGGCATTTTCATTTAGCATTATCAATCATACATGAGCTTGTGTTAAATAAAGAAAAAATATTTAAATGCAATTTTACTAAATATTTAAATGCAATTTTACTTGAGGAGATGATATTCTATAGTATTTACAACAAATCTTTAAATATAGATTTATTTGAGAATATTTTAAAGTAGTTACAACAAATATTTATTTAAGGATAAAATATTTTCAAGTAGTTATAACAAATATCTAAATATAGATCCATTTGAAGATAAAATAATATTAAATAATTTTAACTTACAAATAATTTTAAGATTTATGTTTAACTCTTAAAATATTTTGAAATGCCTCTAATTTTCAAATTCAGAATAAGCCATTTAAATTATATTAACTTGTTCAAAATATGTTAAAATATAGTTGCTAATGGTGCTACACTGACATAAATACTCCTTATTTTGAAATGCCACTAATTTTCAAATTCAGAATAAGCCATTTGAATTATATTAAATTGTTCAAAATATGTTAAAATATAGTTGCTAATGGTGCTACACTAACATAAATACCCCTTGGAATAGGCTTATATTAATATTTAGTGTTCCTAACCAAGATATATGACTCATATTGAAAGTTGCTTCGCACGGTGCTACACTAGCATAAATACCCCTTGGAATAGGCTTATATTAATATTTAGTGTTCCTGGTCATAATAACCAAGATATATGACTCATATTGAAAGTTGCTTCGCACGATACATAAAAATTATGGGGTTCAAATAAAATTTAAAAAGGCAAATTTGGGCTATTTTAACTTTGCAAAATCAAAAAAGAAAAGATGTGGAGCAGCCAATACCTGCTAATGGAATATGCATACAAAATATGAGAGTGTTGTCCTTCCCAATGACATTATATTTTGAACTAAAATTTTCTTGTATTTTTGTTGGAAATCATCTTAATAGTTCCAAACCTTTAGTCTGCTTGCTCGTAGTTGTGTTAAAAATGAACTCAATAGTTCCAAACATTGATATGAGTCCTTTGCTACATCTCTTCTCAAAAATGATTATGATTTTGTGTTAATCATCGCCACCAAAAGCATCATTAATGACTATGCCATAACCCAAACCACGCCATATATGAATGTCGCTTATGTGGAAAGCTTCAGGGTGCCCCATAGGCCATTTTACATGTGACAAACGAGAAAGCACTAATATGAGACAACCATAGTGAGCTAGAAGAAGAAGTTTCTCTAGCACTGCCAGTAGCCAAGGTAAGAGAACCACCAACACCCAAGTAAGGTGCACCTACAACAACATATTTGACAATTCTAGATCTACCACAGACATCAGTAGAAAAGTAAGAAGCACTAGCACGATCACTAGTATTAGTAGTTTAAGTAACAACAGGTTACGTTAGTTCAAATTAAGCAGTGTTTTTTCCCCACTAAATAGTTAAGCCATCATTTCAGCAGTTGTTTACATTAACTCTTAAGATAATTGGATTTTTATATGATTATTAAATATTAAGTGATATGAGAAAACTTATGATGAAAAATAAAGGTGAACATGAGAATTCCCACTATATTCCATTTAATATAAATATACAATTTGGGATGGTTATATTCAATTCTTTTACATTTAATATAAATATCAAATTTGGGATGGTTTTATACAATTATTTTATAGGTTGGAATGTTCATATACAATGTTTAATAACATCAAATTTATTATAAAGTTAATTTTAATAAAATTTGTTTATCTATTAGAGTGAAATTGTTAAGTATCAAATAAGGAAATAAATATTTTTTTCATTGATTATTCATATCCATGTTATATAAACTAGAGTGAGTGCATAAATACAAACAAATTGGTTTATTTCTTCAATTAAATTCTTCTATGATCAGGTGGTGGTATTGAATGTCCTAGCTACTGGAAGCAGGCTAATTATATGACTTGGGTGGATCATATAGGCCATGTATGCACTCTTAGACTTGGATTGACAAGTTGTATGTAATATTTGAGTAATATAGAAAAAACTTCTTGAAATCGTTTGAATATGCTATTGAAAAATGCTTGTGACAAACGAGAATTGTTGGTACAAAGGCGTTCTTCTTTCACCCATGAGACCAATATTAGTGAAAGATTTGATTCTTTGAATATAATGTGTAATGCAAGAACCCATCCCATAAATAATATGCTCTTTGGATAGCACTTTTGTTTTTTTTTCAGGAAAGAAGAGCATAAATTCGAACTTGTCGTTCACTTATATGGCCACATATTTTGAGTATAGTAAATATTTAGAGTAATGTTCCTTTTAGTCAATTTCAAGCTATATGAGGTCGACTGTACATTTGTATTGTTGCAAAAGAAATATTTGATGAATGGGCAGTTATCAATTGTGTCGGTGTTTTTCATGTCAGGAAAAGGGAGATAATAATAATAGGTTATGACTTTTTAAACTTAATTGATTCAATTATGTTAGTGTAAATTTCAATGCAATGTCTCTCAACTAAATAGAGTAAAAACACAAGCGAATTTTACATGAGTCCCTTTTTAATAATGAATGATATATATAGGGCATGATCAAAACCATTCGGCCTGCTAACTTCATGCATGTAATGATAACCAAGACCATAACTGGTGATTTACCTCAGTCAAGCAAAATCACTTATTACATATTTGTTATTGGTAGCAACGTGGAAATGCCTCATGCACATAAATAATTCGCTGCATGCATGTAATGACAACAAAGACAATGACTGATGAATTAACTCTGTCATGTGAAATCGTTTATTACATATTTTTTACTGCTAGCAATGTGGAAACACCTTATGCGCGTAAATAATTGGCTACATGCAAGGCTATGGTAGCATGTCAAATGTGTTATCCAGCCTCTCACCTCTATCCGTGTGCATATGTCCTCATTAAAAAAGACTGAAGGAAGCTAGACCAGTTCATACCTTCAATCCCCTCCATTGGGAGAGAGAAGAAAAACCAATTAGAAACTCTTAACTCGTTAACATCTAAAATCCTGCTTGTAGTGGGTATCGAACTACTTTAGCAAATGAATGAAATGCTAAAACTAGATATACTAATTTGGTGGAGAAATTGGGCAGTAAACCTGCTCCGCTGCTTGTTCTGTAGAATCAACACTGAGCCCTTACTTTCCCTTCCCAATCAATCTAGCCTTTTCCCTTCTCAATTAATATAGCTCAGTTATATACGTCGCAACTATGTAAGTTGTACAATCAATCTAGCTCTTGTTCTCCCAACATGAATTTATTAACATGATTAATGATTACGTGCTAGTTTACCCTAAAATTGGATTAAAAATTAAATACTAAATAAATGAGGGGATTCACATTGATGTTACAAGTTTGAAATAGGGTAAAACCCTTTCCCCTGAAATATGAATGTTTATGGATATCTACTACAAGAGAGGAAGATAGAACAATCTTAACTTGTATTTGGGTAGCCATGATTTGCTTCTTTGTTTCTCTGTTGGAACAATTTTCTTATCTATGGGGACTTGGTAGCCATTATTTTCTTATTTATTTGAAATATGATAGATTTTAACACTTCTCTACTTGGTTGATGGATATAAGAAATTAAATTTCACTCATCTCATGCCATGTCTCACAATCGCAAACTAGGTTTCCATAAACTAGGTCTCATCAGAGTATCTAAAGTCATGACGACTCTTCACTTGCCTCTTCCACTAATTCCTATTGAATTCCATATCTCCCTTATTTTAATCTGCATTTGCAAACCTCTTCCTCCACAAATTCCATTCTATAAAATGACCTTGTGTTGTATCTCTCTGTATTTTTTCTCGAAATTGGGTCTGTGGATGAACTTGTAAATGGGGTAGGCTCCAAGAAGAAAACAATAGGGTGTGTATGGTGTCCATTTGTAAGGGAGAATATGGAATTTATTTTGTAGGATTTCCCATGATATTATCTCTTCTCATCGATTTCAGTACTAGAGTGGTACAAGGGAAGAGATCCCTATTGAGCACTATGCATTTGAAGCCATCACTAAAACTGAAGTGTAGGAAGATAAGCATTAGGTTCTCATAATATGGTACCGTGTGTTCATATTTGAATCTCTTAAGCTTGTTCATTCCCATGTCTCTATTACTCTTCGTTGTCTCTACCTCTTCAAAAATTTTGTGTGAGGTTGCTTGCTCTCTCAGTGGACTAAGAAGGGGAGCTGTGGGAGTTGTGGGATCTTGAAGCCCACCTAAGAAAGGCTTCTTGTATTTTGTATATTGTAGGAGAGTCATGGAAGTGATGTCTCATATGTGGATTTCTATGGTAATCTCGTTCACTCCCACTATGCTATTTTTGTTGTTGAATGTTGTGATTGGAACCATTGTTATTACTTCTGGAATGCATTAGAGTAATAACACCAAGACCAACAACAAGGAATTGAGAAGAAATCCATCTATGTTATCTAGACTAAGCAACTTTAGTTTCTCCGGAGGTAAGTTTTAGGAGGTAGTTGAATTGGAAAACAGGGTAGAAGAAGGAGGGAAAATCCCAAATAATTTTGTGCCAGAAGAAGAGAAAATGTCGAACAATGTTGTACCTAAGGAAGAGAAAATGGAAGATAATGTTAAGATAGAAGAAGAAAAAACAAAGGTTAAAGTGGTAGAAGGAAATCCAAAGAGGATGCTAAGAGCGGTGGAACTTCTTAGAAAAACCAAATGAAATAATTAGCTAATGGGTTGGGAAGAAGCAAATCTGACACATGCCCTACTAGAGATCTCCATGCTCGCCTACCATGAAAGCTCAAGAAATCCAAGACTTATGATTCCCCTTTCAGCCATTTTGACAACGAGGCCCTTAAAATTTTGAAATCTACTCTTGAAGTTGTGCACATAGTGGATTCAGATGACAATGGCCTTGAAGATAAAGAAGAAGTTAATGCAAAGGATGATGACTTCATCAACAAGTTCAAGTAGCAGCTCAAGTTGTAATGCTTGGAGTCTAGCATGCACTACAAGGAGATGATCAATCAGGGAAAATTGTATGCCTAGATGCATTACATTGCATTACATTTGCATTTTCATTACATGTTTTACTTAATTCTCTTTTTAATGTTTTGAGTATCTTTAGTTTCATGCAAAAACGTAGAAATGGTATATTGTCTTTGAACTTTCAGATTTAGAGATGGGGACTTAGACTTCAACTCCTTCTTTGACTCTGGCCACCTTTGAACCTCTAAAGCTAGTTGGAATTTTGTTTGCACAAATCCTTATTTATCTTCTTGACTTGAATGGAATTGAAATACCACATTTGTTGCAATTATTTTCTTTAAATTGCCTACACCTAACTTTGAAAAAATCTGTAACAGGGGAAAGTCAACAAATGACACATCATTCCATTATGGCTTTTACCTTACTACACTTTTAAAGAAAAGTGTTGCAATTGGTATTTCCATTCTTCTTCTTTGTTATTAATGTTTTTTTTCTCTTTTGGAAGAAGTCTAAAAATTTTAGTACTTATTTGTTCACTTATCATGTCCAAACTTTTAAAGCGCTCAATGAACATCCATATATTTTAAATCACAATTATGCAATTTAATTTCAATATCTAATTTTGTGTATCTACCAACTAACAACTCATGATTTCTCATCTAGCTCTTACAATTAGAGAACAATAGAAGAAAACAACATAAGAAGTATAACGACCTTAGCCTTATTCTTGTCGCCAGTGACATCAACATAGGGTGTTGTCCACTTCAAACAAATAATGAAAGAAGTAAAAAAAGAAGTACCTCAACCATAGTGAGCCTTGTAGGCTTCAGTCGCTTGTCCAAACAGAAAACCATGTACCAAAGCTTAATCCAAATGGTGGAGCAGAATGGTTGAATGTTTCAATAGATTGAGGAAAATGTAAACGTTGAAAGAGAGGTAATAACACCCTAGTCTTCGCTAGAGACCCTATGTGCTCACCATGCAAATCCCAAATGTCACAACCCAAATGTCGCAAATGTCCCAATGCCAGATGTTGGAAATACAAATACTTGGATGTCACAAAGATTAAAAGTTAATTAAACACAACATTTATCGTGGATAAAATAATGCTAATCAATGGTAGCATTAATTTACAGGGAAAAAGTTGGTTTATAAAAGCTATTGTATATCCTTGTATATCCTAGCTTTAATCTGGTGGGTAACTTTAATCTGGTCGGTGCCTCAGAGAGAGGCCAAATAAGATCGCTTTTGATTCGTTAACAGAAAACATTTTCAATGTTTAATAGGTTGAGGAAACAATGAATAAAATCATCTACCAAACAACCTTGGGCAGTTTGGGTTTAAACATCTATATTTTTTTTGGCCGGCTCATATTCGAAGGAAGATCGATTACAATAGTCGCTGTTGCCTTACGGCCAGGACTAATAATGTAATACCTTCCAAAAATAAATACTATATTGCTTGTATGTATTATATTATTAGGAACACTTACGGTTGCCCATCTAGAATGAGAAAAACAAAAGAGCAGGCACCTGGCATGCCCGGTTGAGAGCGTCATAAAAAGGATTTAAAATGCATTATTTACGAGTGTTTTTAAAAATTTTGGTATTTTCTAAGTCAAAGTTTGAGGAGTATAATTACTTCATATCTTACGGGTATTGCGGATGTGTAAAAATGTCTGATTGAGTACCATTCATTGATAGAAATATTTCAATATCTAATCATATTAGGAAGAATCTTTTCACATAGAATTTTTTTAAAGTTTTTGTTCTTCGTCGAATTACGAAAATAAATTTTCCGTAGTCATTACGAAAGTGTTTCCACCTGAAACCATGTAGAATATTGAGATTCCATGGAAGTTAGTCTATGCTTAATTAATTTAAATGTATATGGAAGTTATTTTGTGCTTAATTAATTGAAAAGAGCGTAGTCTAAAAATCTCATAAATTAAGCAGAAAATAACGGAAATTCTTCTGAGATTATGATAAATTTAAGAGAATGTTTGAAAAATTGAGTTACAACTATCAAATTTTAAGATTTTGGTTGTTCCAAAGATTCTTGAGGATGGATTCTTGATGGTACTGAATTCATTTTCACTATAAAAAAAAAATGAAGCAAATGCCCCCAACATTCTGATTTTTGGAAAAAAAATTATCATAATCTAACCAGAAATCTGTCGTTCTAGTGAATTAGTGGCTTCTGTAGACAACGCCATTGAAAAGTATCATTCGGTGTTGTGAGGAGTGCTTGATCCTATTGGAGAAGCCCCGCATTGTTTTGAATAGCTTTGGAATACACAATATCAGACCAATGCAGTACTCTTCTAAATATTTTGAATGCACATTATCAGCCAATAGCACTAGTGTATTTACAACGCTGTTCTAGACATCACTGTTGTAGGTGTTTGAGTAGATATTATTAGGAATGTCGCTGAAATTAAAGACCAAATGAGTAACTCAAGCTCATATTTTGATTTTGTCGTAAATTAGCAAGACAATTTAACTGAAACCGTTGTAGGAACTACATAGGATGGCATTATTATCTTCCTAGAATTATTACCAAATCTAGTTACCTACTATGCTTTTATCTATAAAATTTTGCCATGGACAATTCAATTATTCCAACAAATTATTTTTATCTCATATAAATATACAATATAAATATGTAGATATCATGTGGTTACATTTACATGTATTAATGTACTGATTCCTGTAGTGTTCCTTTCCACGCCCGTGAAACTTTTCCAATCATGAATTTGGTTAGTCCTACCAAGATGCTATAGTAATTGATTTAATTTGATCGTTATGGTTAGTGCTGCCCAGATGCTCTAGTAATTGATTTAATTTGATTGTTATTGGTACTCTAGCAATTGATTTAATTTGATTGTTATGGGTTTATATTTGTTTTAATTAAAATCTAATATTAAACTTTAGAAATAAATAACATATTTTTATTATAATTTATAAAATTAATTTGTAAATACTTGATTGCACAAAAAAATTTATGTCTTATTTTAGCCTTAACACCATCTATATTAGTCTTACCCATAAACTCTGCTTACTTTGAGAAGTCAACACGTGGTTTTGCAATGATTTTTAAAGATAGTTACAATTAAAACATCTTTCGGTAATTTTTGGAAATCATTACAATTAATACATGTCCTCACTATTTTTTGCAAAGATTTTTGGAAATCATTCCAATTAATACACTATTATCTAATGTAAGTTTCAAAATTCAACCTTAAAAATATATTTTCACCATGGCTTTACAAAATATGGTAACCCTTACTAACATTGCTCGTTTCTCCACTCTCAATTTAATTCCAATTTCTTAACTTTTAAGACATTGAGTGCTTTGTTAAGTAACATGTGAGTGAGTGACTCAAGATTTTTTCTTTAAAATGGGTTAAATAAATACTGATAACTAGCTGGTTATAGGCCTTAAGCATGCATCTTATCTCCCATAACAAACAAGCTAACTATCCTTCGTGCATGTGAATCATACAATATCAAAAAGCTTGTTTCAAAGGTTGAGAGGGCATGTATTCTTTTCCTATTGATCAACTACAATTGTAGGTATTGTGTAAATTCAAACCCACTAGTTGCTTCGCCTCTGGATTTCTATTTTTGCTTTGTTCTTTCTCCATCATTTTTGTTTAATGTTGTAAGTGTAAACAAAATGTGGAAAAGAAAATTAAATCTCCACCATCTTGCAAGAACTAAATACAGTAGGCATTAAAATCTTTAGTATCTGTTTCAGTCACCAAGTACTCTAATACATTTAATCCATTTTCCCCTTTTCTTTCTCTATTCAACAATGCCATATTTATTTATAGTGTCTTCAATGCCATACTTAAGTACCCAACAATTTATTACTCTCTTCCATCCAAGTTTATGTCGAGAATTGGGAGGAACATTGGAAAAAAATATTACTTTATCTTTTTGTTAGGGTTCCTTGCAAATATCTTGGGATTAATATTGTAGTCCACCTCAACCCTGGTGACCAAACTAATTGAATTGAGTTCATTATTGAGCACCAAAATGGAGATGGTGATCTTAAATTGATAGAACTAATGCATGTGAGGTGTTCTACAATATTATTTTGTATTTTGTTTTCTATTTGGTGTACAAAAAAGCAAAAATTGACATCTACATGTTCATTTTGTAATTATACAGGAAAACTCTAATTCATGGCAACTAATGAAAAGGAGTTCAGGTGTCAACTAGGCTTTAAACAAACCTTTCATTGGTCCTCTCCATACTCATTTGAAAACTCTTTCCACCCACAAAGTGCTCAAAGAAAATAACGTTATTCCACAGAACTGGCAACCTAATGCTACATATGTTGATAATGGAGCAAGAAAGTCTCAATTTGACTTCGCCTTGGTGAAACTGAAAATATTCGAATTTCCAAATCAACAGACAACTTGGATGCAGTTAACTTGTGTGACATGGCTCTTGTCACTTAGTTATCTAAGTAAATTTGATTTAGAGGGATTAGAGTTCAGTTAAGAATGTGTGATTGCTAAATTTTAGTAATCCAGTTCAGTTATCTAGTTGTTTTCAGTTAAACTAGTTCTAACTGTTGATAGAACTAGTGGAAGGTTAGCTATGTTTTTAGTCATCATCCAATTAATTGATCAATTAACCCAAAATAGATAGTGCATGCAAATAATTTGAGATCCCCAATTGTGGGGGAGATTCCAAGGAAATGTAACATCAGTTGTAGACTACTCTTAACTGTACAGGTGTTGCATGCAGTGAGATGATCAACCTTGAGAATTGCACAATCAATTGGAGGAAAATTCCTAAATAATAGGGGCCTAATTCCTCAATATTTAAATAAGGAAATAGGGTCTCAAATTGAGGGAGAAATTGACTAAGTCTGGGTCAGTGCTTCTCTGTGATCAGAGAGATAGGTTATTCACTTGAAGGTTGAGCTGAGACTAAGCTATAAATTGTAATACATCTATATTCATCTGATTTAATACAAGTAGGCTTAAGGGGTTTTTAGAAATTGATTTCCTCTAGAAGAATGTTGTGCATGTGTGTTATTTCCTATTGCATGTCTAAGATCGTTGTCCTAAATTGTGAATTGAATTCCACAAAAGAATAGAGTGGAAATGCGACTCTTTATTTAGGTTAGAGTTTCTTGAGAAATTGCAATTCTACACCATATTTCTACATGGTATTAGAGGAGTATTCACATTAGAACGAGAATTCTGAAGTCATCCCTCAGGAGGTTTGAATTTGCATATTCACTGTAGTAGGATCTCTTCAGAGTTGGGCAGATGGCCTACATCGGGCTGAGATTGGAGTATGCATTGAAAGGCAACTCAAATTTCATTACATGGAAGGAACGCATGGAGGCAGTGCTGGATGACAATGGATTCCTAGAATATTTCAAGACAGAAATTGGAAAACCATAGGCATCTCGTGCACAAAACCTAGCCTAATGGAAGAATGATGTAGCCAAGGCGAGGAGAATAATCTTGGAGGGAGTGCGAGAACACATTGTCTCAAAGATCCATGGGATAGAAACTCCTTTTGCAATGTGGTAGACACTAGCAAAGATGTTTGAGAATAGTAGTGATGATATAAAATTGGCCCTCAAAGAGAAACATAAAAACTTCAAGATGCACAAGAATGATACGATTCTGCAGTATCTTATTAGATTTACACAAGTTCATGATGAGCTTGGAGGGGTTGGTGTGAAGGTTGTAGAAGATGACCTAGAGAGCCTAGCTTTTCCAGGCCTTCCCAGAAGTTCACGTAGCTACTAGGACTCGGTGAATGGGAAGGAGAAATTACATAATAGGGAACACTTATGGTTTGGTTTGGTACAAGAACAGATCAAGCAAAATACAAGACGTGGAACTTCATCCAAAGGTGAGGATAAAGAAAAATTTTCATTGGTTGAAAAGGGAAAGGAGGGCAAAGGAAAGAAATCTCAAACCAATCAGAATCTAGTCAAGGGGGCAAAAAGATAGAATTGTCCAAGATAAAATTCTTCAATTATCTTGAATTCAAGCACCAGGGAAAATTTTAAGAACCCCCCCTAAATTTATAAATATAATAAATGGGCGAATCTCCATGGTATATAGGAAAAATGGAAGGCTATTTTATCAATAATATAATATGTATATATAATTTTTTGGCGAATCTCTCACCAGGCATGGCGAATATTTTACTCAATTATAAAATCTTGTAATATCTTGGCAAGTATTTCACTACCATGGTGAATACCATGGGTCAATACCATGTGCCATTTTGGTGAATACCATGGGTCAATACCATGTGCCATATTTTTATTAATTCTAATATTAGGGTTAATAATGGTTTTTTTGCATGGTATTAATAACAATTTAGTCCATGGTATTTGTCCCATAGTATTTTTCCCATAGGTTTCACCTAAATATAACTCATTTTTTGAGTGTTCGTAAATATAAGCTGACTTATGGAGTAAATATAAAAAAATGTTTTATTTGTTTACCATACCTCTCGTTTATTTATATTTTTATTAATTTACCATACCTCTTTTACAAATATGGTATTTGGCCCAAAGGATTCACTTAAATAAAAACCTCTTTCTTGAGCCTTCATAAATAGAACGAGGGTTATGGACTAAATATAAAAAGAGGTTTTATTTATTTACCATGCGTCTACTTTACTTATATTTTTATTTTTTTACACCCTTACATGTATATAAGGTGACTTATGGAGTAAATATAAAAAATGTTTTATTTGTTTCCCATACCTCTCGTTTATTTATATTTTTATTAATTTACCATACCTCTTTTATAAATATGGTATTTGGCCCATAGGATTCACTTAAATAAAACCTATTCTTGAAAATGGGCGAATGGATTCACTTAAGTAAAACCTATTCTTGAAAATGGGCAAATGGAAGGTTGTAACTCCTAATTTCAAGGGCTAAATTTACCTTTTTTACCCTCTCCCTTAATATAAGGTGGGCTATTTGAGGTGATTTGTAAAAATGTACTATGATACAAAATATTCGCCCTCTAAAAATTTAAAACCCCTTAATTTCGCCAAAGGGCGAACATTCGCCCCTAAAATTATCCTTGTCAAGCACTATGCTACAAAGTGTCCACACAAAAAGTCTAGCAAGAAGAACTCAGGAGGAGTAGCATGTAAGGCATTAACTTCATAGTGTGAGCTAGAATTCACCCTTATTGCATGCATGGCCAACACTATGATGGCCACATGATAGGGTGTAGAGAGTTTTTGAGTGACCTGGAGGAGAAATATCTCCATATGCATATTGAGGTTGGGGATGATGAAAGGTACAATGCCACCGGGATTGGTCCAGTAACCTTTCAAAGGGAGTCGAGATCCCCTCTTCGCCTCAAAGATGTCATGTTTGTTGAAGGCCTAAAGGAGAATCTCATCTATGCAGCAGTTTTGGAAGACCGAGGTGATGATGTGATCTTCAGAAAATGGAAAGAATTCTTGAGATAGATAGATAGCCACCAGATAGGTGAAGTAGATTAGATTTCAGGTAAAAAACATGTACAATTTGGATGTGGAAGATTGTGTTGCATTAAGTGGTAAGACACAGAAAGTGTAGAGCCATGATGTAGGTGAACTTTGGCACAATATATTGGGCCATTTTCACCATGGCGCCCTAAAAATTATATAGCAAATAACCACTGGCCTCCCTACAGAAGAACTTGAGTAGCAGGATGTTTGCAAAGGTTGTACCTTAGTGAAGTATGTGAAATCCATATTCCATAAATGAGACAACAAAGCACATGTAGTATTGGAAAGAGTCCACTCTGATGTTTGTGGACCTTTCTCAATAGCCTCCACTACGAAACACAAATATTTTGTTATTTGTTGATGATTTCTACAGGAAGTGTTGAATCTTCTTCATGTAGAAGAAGGATGAGATATTCTCAAAGTTTGTAGAATTCAAGGCACTAGTTGAGAAAGATACTGACAAGAAGGTGAAGGCTCTTAGGATTGACGACGAAGGTGAGTATGTTTCGAATGAATGCAAGGATTTTTGTGCAAAATAATGCATTCAAAGAGATCTCGCAGCACCCCAGAACCCACAACAGAATACGGTAGCTGGGAGAAAAAACCAGAGCATTGTTGGAGCTGTGAGAGCTATGGTACATGACCGAGGCCTACCGCTGCATTTGTGCGTAGAGACATGTAATAGAGTAGTCTACTTTCAGAAATGGAGTCCTCATCAGATTCTTCATATGATTACGCTGGAGGAGGTTTTCTTGGGGAGAATGTTGGATGTGTCTCACTTCAGATTTTTCAAGCTTCTATTTACTTCCATGTCTCCAAAGATTATAGGAAGAAGCTTGGGCCGACAATGGAGTTTGGAGTTTTTGTGAGTTACCGAAACTCCACAAAATTACCATGTGTACTTACCTTCCCTTAGAATGACAATTGTGTGAAGGGATGTAAAGTTTGATGAGCAGAAGGCGATGTAGTGCTATCTTGAGAGGTAGCTTCAAATCCCACTAGAAGAGGAGATTTTATCTCCAAAGGAGGAACCTCAAGAAGTTGTGGAGTAGCAGAAAATAGAGGAGTAGAGAGTGGAGACATCAAATTAAACAAAACCATATAGAGAAGGGAGAAAAAGAACAAGGGAAGCTGATAGACTTGTGGAGGATGCGGGGGAGAATGTCGGAGCTCCTTCAAATATGCGTAGGAAAAGGAGGTTACCTAAGAGATACATTTTCCTCATGGCTCTAATGATTGAGCTTGTAAAGACTGAGCAATCCTCTTTTGAGGAAGAAATTGAGGAACATATTTGGTTGATGTAATGGTGGAAGAATATGAACCCATCATGAAGAACAATGTTTGGGAGTTGGTCCCAAGACCAGCAAATAAATCAGTTGTGGGTTTAAGATGGATCTTCAAGATTAATCATGTAATAGATGAAAGCATAGAGAAGTATAAGGCCATATTTTTGGCCAAACAATTCTCTGAAGTTGAGGGAATTGACTATGAGGAAGCCTTTTCTCCTCTAGAAATCTATTCATCCATTAGATCAATTAGTGCACTAGTCACGCATATGGGGTGAAAGATGCACCAAATGGATGTAAAAACAATATTTCTCTTTGGTGTTATTGAGAAGGAGGTTTACATAAACCAAAAGGTTTTGAGACATTTGATCGAGAGTCTCATGTGTGAAAACTCAAGCGAGCATTGTATTGTCTCAAACAAGAACCCATGCTTGGTACACCAGGATTGATAGTTATCTCATTAGTTTATGCTTCATCAAAAGTGAAGCCCAAGCAAAGATATATCATATTTTTGTAGAAGGTAAGTTTCTTATTATTGCTTCATATGTTGATGATTTAATATTAAGAGGTGATGAGGAACTCATCAACTCTTGCAAGGAGGACCTTACAAGGGAATTTGAAATAAAGGACATGGGTCTCATGCACTACTTCGTTGGTTTGGAAGTATGGAAATGTGATGGAGAATTATTTGCGTCTCAAGGCAAGTATGGCAACGAGATACTGAAGAGATTTTGGATGGAAAGTCATAAACCCATGGAGACACCTATAGTGACCAACTGGAGGAAGAATATCGCCACTTTAGGTGAAGAGGTGGATGCTACCATTTACCAACAGTTAGTGGGTTCAATGAACACACGAACTGATATGTGCTATACAGTCAGCTAGTTGAGCCAAGCTATCGTTAAGCCAACCAAATTATATTGGAAGCAAGCTAAGCATGTTTTACAATACCTCAGAGGTACTACCCAGTATGGATTATGGTACAAACAAATAGAGGGAGTTAAAACGAGGGAGTTAAGTTGTGTGGCTTCACAGATGTAGATTGGACAGGGATTCCATCTAACCGAAAGAGTGCATCTATTGGAATTTTTAGCATTGGGTCCGCAATTGTTTCCTGGTATAGTAGGAAGCAAAGGTTTGTGGCACTCAACTTGACAAAATAAGAATACATGGTTGTAAGTCAAGCAACATGTGAGGCGATCTGGATGAGAAAGATACGTGTGGGACTGTTTAGTTAGATGATGGATCCAACTGTGAACTATTGTGATAATCATAGTTGCATTAATCTCTCTAATACTCTGGTATTTCATGATTAATCCAAGCATATAAATATCTGGTATAACCATTTACGAGATTGTGTGCAGAGGCAGATAATGTTGATACAATACATTTCGATAGAGGAACAAGATGCAAACATCTTGACAATGGCCTTGTCAAGAGGGAAGTTCAAGTTCCAAAGGTGTAAGATAACGGTGGTTGATAATCCTTTTCTCGCTGAGAAGGAGTGTTGAAATATGCCGCAAGAAAGTCTCAATTTGACTTTGCCTTGGTCAAATTGAGAAAATTTGAATTTCCACCTCAACATTTAACTTAGATGTAGTTAACTCATCTGACATGGATCTTGTCACTCAGTTAGCTTATTAAATTCGATTTAGAGGGCTTGGAGTTTAGTTAAGCATGTGTGGTTGCTAGATTTTAGTAATCCAGTTCAGTTATATCCAATTGTTTTTAATTAAACTGGTTCTAACTACTCATAGAATTTGTGGAAGGTCAATTGTGCAGTGGGATAACATTATAACTCATTGATCATCCATTTAACTTATCAATCAACCCAAAATAACTAGTGCATGGGGAGAATTCAAGTTCCCCATCCGTGGTGGAGATTCCAAGGTAGTGTAACATTAGTTGTAGACTAGTGTTGAGTGTACAGGTGTTTCATGTAGTCAGATGATCAACCTTAGGAATTGTGCAATGAATTGGAGGAACATTCCTAAATAATAGGGGCCTAATTCCCCAGGATTTGTGCAAGGAAATAGGGGCTCAAAATGAGGCAAAAATTGACTAAGTCTGGGTCAGAGCTTCTCTTTGAGCAGAGAGATAGGTCATTTACTTGTAGGTTGAGACCAGACTGAGCTAGCAATTATAATACATCCTATTCATTTGATTTAATGCAAGCAGGCTTAAGGGGTTTTTAACAGTTTCTTTCCCCTAGAAAAATATTGTGCATGTCTGAGATTGTCATTCTAAATTGTGAATTGAATTCCGTAGAACACTGGAGTAGAATTATTTCTCTTGATTTAGATTAAAATTCCTTGAGTAGTTGCAATTATACATCATATTTCTACAGCATACATATCCAATGTCAACCATCAAATCATAATTTTTTATTTTTATTTTTATTTTTATTATATTTATAGATATTTGTTTCTTTTCTCGTACTATCAAGAGTTACTTTGTGATTTTAGGTTATTTATTCTATAATATGAACTTTATGTACAACTAAATAAATTTTAATGTTTCTACTAGTATTGGATTTGACAATTTTTGTTTCACTTTTGCTTATATATATATATATATATATATATATATATATATATAATATATATATATATATATATATATATATATATATATATATATTGAAAGGAATGTGTTGCCTCCAACAACACTTGTTGCTTAATGCATATACAAAGGTTTCCTTTATGTGTTAGAATATTATTAAAAGTAAAAACTAAAAGTTTTCAATGGTAAACATTAAACATGGGATTATTTGTCATTAAACATAATTTAATTAATTTTTGATATTTGGATGGATCACAATAGTTGTTTCTTTGATGGTTATGTGGAAGACACATCTCAAAGATCCCCTAGGAAAGTCACCTACCCTTGATCGGTGGAAGTACAAGATCAAAACTTTATTAAGAGAGAGTTATGGAGCCTCCAAAGGACTCCTTTTGTCTCCCAAATGAAAATAAAATCTTATCAGTCAACTAAGTTGGGGGAAGCCATGGATGTTGGCTTATAAATACCACTCCATTGGGGACCATTAGCAAGAGGGAAGTCATTGCAAGGTTATGCAACTGAAATTGTCACCCAATTGGCTTTTCTTTGTATCCTTGAAGCTCTCCATTCAAAAAGTATCTAAAAAACTTCACATAATCACATGTGCATGAGATGGAAATGAGGAATAAGAAGCTTTCCTTTAAAATACCTAAAAGTCCATTTTTTTCAAAGCACCCTTTAGTGTATCTAAAAATGTTATATCTCAATTATATCACATAAAAGATTTCTAGATTCCTAAACTCTTATTTTTTTTATTAATTTTTTTACATTATAATATTAATATATCATATTATAATTCATTATATTGCTTATTTTTCTTGTGTAATAATCAACCTCTAATAACTGTATTTAGGAAACAATAACCTGCATAGAAAACTCGTCATAATACCTCACTAAATAATATATTCATTAAAAAACAAACCAAAAGTTATATGGATGATAATTCTCACCTTTTAATCATCCCTTATTAGTGGAGTCTCCATGAAACCCTGATTTGGTTGCTCTCGTTTAAATAGTCTAGTGTTACCTAATTTTGAACCATGTTGTGAAAGTATACTTGTTAAAGCAAACCTTTGTCAATGAATTCTAGATATATATTTAAGTGATAAGGGGTAGAGTATGAGATTTATTAGAATGGGATGGGAGGAGTTTCTTTAGTCAAGTTTAAAGGTAGAGTGTTATGTAAAAGTCACTTGCAGACCAGTCAAGATTGTTAGGGAAGCAGTGTTGTTTTTAAGATTGTTAGGGAAGCGGTGTTGTTTTTATGCATCTAGTATGAGTTATTTGATTACTTATATTACATGTGATTAAGGCTTTTAAATTGATTGGAAATTTCTATTGGAATGGATTATACTTGAGCAAGTTAAACTATTGGAATGGATTATACTTGAGAAAGTTAAAAGGTTAATTTGACTAGGATTAGGATGTTATGTTAGTTGATTATGTTTAATTTAAAAGATAATATTTTTCACAAAACTGAATTTTGAATGCACATTGTTTAATTTTTTTTGAATTTTTTTGTGAAATTGTAATTATGAAAGTATAAATGAATTTGGCAGCTGAAAAATTATTAAAAAAATAAATAAATTATAAAAAATACACCATTCAAACTTATGATTTTAATGAATCTTTACTCAATTTTACTTAAATTAACTTCCATATTTTGAAGGTTTATCATTTTCACAATTCAAAGCCAAAAGTATTTGGAACGAGGAGTCGTCAGGTTGAAATTTACGTACTACATACAGAATATTAGTTTTTGGGATGAGGGGTCGTTTCAGTGAGATTTATGTGAAGGTACAGGAGGTACATAAACTAGCATTTGCACCAGAAGTTGCAAAGAAAACGTTGTAAGACAATAGATAACATATAACACTATGTAAGGCAATCGATAGCAATCGATAACATATAACACTAATTAACGCTTCTTTGACAATTACTTAAGAACAAAAAAAAATAAATCAACAAAAAACAAGGACCATGCTATATGCAATACATGCTTCCTAGCCTTACAAATCATGAGTCATATGTCATATAACACTAATTAATGCTTCTATCATATCAAACTAATTCATGTTTCTTTGACAATTGTTGAAAGACAAAAAAAAAGAGATAAAAAAAAGGAAAAGGCCATGCTATACTGAAAACAAATTAATGCTTCTTTGTCCTATGTTGAAAGACAAAAAACAAAGATAAAGAAAAGGCAAGGACCATGGCAACAGCTGACCAGGGTGCTATTGGGCCTTTAATGCACCCGATAGTGGCCTCACCATACATACATGCCCATGCCATCCATCATTTCTCCGGGAGCTTGACCACAATTTTTTCCGAGAACGGGTGACCCACCACTTCCGAGCTGGCACCCGCTGTGCTGGCAACCAACACCCGCGCAATTTCAAACAATCCCTCACGCGAAACATTCATTTTCTCCATTCACACAACTAGAACAGGTCCTCTGCAACCCTCTCGAGCATTCATTTCTCCTGCTCACGGTGCTCGCTCACCTCACAGGTCCGCTCGTGGTGTTGAATCCTAGCAGGCTGTGCCCCAGGCGTCAGGTAAATTATACTCTGTGAACAATGACATCCACCATTTTGGCGGGCGCCCAAAAGGCCAATGCATACGAATCCCACCCGGTGCTTCTATAAATTGTCTGCATTGGCAGCTCCCAACATCTGGCGAAACAGATACATTCAACGTCTCCAATTGGGTGCAGGTTCGAGTGACGTTGAAGGTGTTTTCCCATTGCATCGTAAACAGTTACCAGATTTATAACGAACCACTTAGCCATTCAGACATCTTCAATAGTTTTTAGGACGTGGTTTAATGGTTAATAGTTAAGTAGGGAGGTCCAATCTCAAACAAAATTATATATATCTGAAAATTGCTCCAAACGCGGTCCAATCTCAAGCAAAATTATATATATATGAAAACTGCTCCAAACACAATTTTTTTAGTTGAAAAAAATACAATAAACCACCGCCATTAAAATTGCAAACTCAAGCTCCTGCATCTAGTGTGCTTGATTGTGTACAACCCACTTAGCCATGGAGGCCATGAAAATTAGATAATCCATTACCACTGCCATTGCAAGCTTCCTACATCCACTGTGCCTACCTGTGCACTTTGCCAGGTGCATAATTTATTTCGGCTTTTCATTGGGGTGAGATTTTGATTACAAATATATTCAATTCTGTGCGAGGAATTTGGTACACATTAATTTTCACATGCTTGCTAGGAAGGATGACCACGGAAAAATCCAAGGGCGCCAACCAGTGGAGCATTGATGTAATTAGTAGGCTCAGACTGCCTGAAGTATGTTGCCACATTTGCTTTATCCTCCTTTTCAACTGAAAACATTTTCCAATGCTCCTTTGGTGTGGTGCCATTGCTTTCTGCGATAAATGAATTATACCTTGCTATTTTAGCAACAAAAAATATGATTGCAAGTGAATCTCATTTTCGTGTCAGATCAAAAACCTTTTTCTCGAACTTCTTGTTCCTACTTGCTAAAAGAAAACTATTTTTTCTGTTATCAACCTTCAATATTTCTTTCATGTCTTCTCTGTTGGCATTATGAGACAAGTGTTGTCCTTGATGGAAAATCACTCAGATGATAAATTATAGTGCAGCAAAGTTATTTTCAAGTTCATGGAATTTTATGCAGAGAAAAGTTTACT
>APFE030893591.1:0-17720 GCA_000404065.3 Pinus taeda | reverse complement strand
GAGAAAAGTTTATTTCATGTGGAGAAAAGTTCACGCACTTTCATGGTTGGTTCATGGTATTAGTCCCACAGTTTTTGATCCTATGGTTTTGGCCCGTGGTATTGGTCCATGATTTGAGGAAGAGGTTGCCTATATAAAGCAAAGAAGATCATTTGGCTTGGGCATGCTTTTGGGTTGAATATCTTAAGATCTGAAATATTGGGTTATTGTTTCAAAAGCTCGATCTATATGAAAGTGAAGTGGAAAGCGAATCTGTGAAGGGTGTTCTCTCGAGCGCTGCAGTTACAGAAGTGCGGAGGTGCCATAGGAGACGCCACAGAGGCGCCACAGAAGGCGCAATGCGGAGACGCCACAGAGGAACCACAGAAGGTGCAGTGCGAACGCGCCACAGAAGGCGCAGTGCGGAGACGCCACAAAGGCGCCACAGAAGGCGCAGTGCGGAGGTGCCATAGGAGACGCCATAGAGGCGCCACAGAAGGCGCAGTGCGGAGACGCCACAGAGGCGCCACAGAAGGTGCAGTGCGGAGACGCCACAGAGGCGCCACAGAAAGCGCAGTGCAGAGGCGCCACAGGGGATGCCGCAGAGGCGCCACAGAAGGCGCAGTGCGGAGACGCCACAGAAGGCACAGTGCGGAGACGCCACAGAAGGCACAGTGCGGAGACTCCACAGAGGCGCCACAGAAGGCGCAGTGTGGAGGCGCCACAGGAGATGCCACAGAGGCGTCACCGAAGGCACAGTGCGTAGGCACCACAAAAGGCACGGCTGCGGAGGTGCGCAGCGCCACAGAAGGTGAAGTGCGTAGCGACGCAGGCCAGAGAAAAGGAAATTGCGTATCTGTCTTAAGATCTTTTGTTGACTGATTTTTTTGTTGATAAGGTGTTCTGGGTTTAGTTTACTGTTATTGTGGATCTAGTTATCTGGGTGACTTACTGGTACTTGATGATCATTTGATGTTTATGTATCTAGTTTGAAAATTTATGAAAAGTGGTCCTTGAAAGAAAAGAAGTAGGGGGTTGTAGCTCCCTTCCAGGAGGGACTGAAAACGAGAGAGAGTTGTAGCTCTCTGCAGGTTGCAGCCTGCGTACTGGTAAAGGACTGCACCAGTACAAGAGCATTGTAAAAGGAGTTTCTAATTTGAAAGAAGATAGAGACATATTCTAGCAGGTGGTTTTCACCCACATTGGGTTTCCACCTTATATCTGGTGTTCTTTGATGTGACTGTCTGTTTTTCTTGCTCATTATTTTATGGTACTAATATGCAAAAATAATTCAAAGTGTAAATAAGGAAGATTTGATAAAAGAACTAGATAATATTGATTCACCCCCCCTCTCAGTATTATTTTCAACATTCTCTTGCATTATTATGGCGATCTGGGCTCTATGTCAAATGAAGTGACCAGACTGTCATAAGATTAGGCTAGTAATGCAAGCAAGGTGATGACTGCATGTACATTTTGAATTGGTGCCTCAATAGGTGCTAGCATCTCTAACAATTTTTTGAAGTGATTGATGTTGTTGGCCACATCTTATGTTGTCATCTTTATTTGTGAAAACTTCCTCAGCTATATCTTAGGATGATAGCTTGATATTCATAAATGTTAAACAACTTGAATTTCAATTGATTGTTTTGTTTGGCTACATATTAGGAGCCTCCTCTTTATTTGGTGAAGTTCCCTCAGACAAATCTCACAGTTACAACTTTATTTTCACACGCATGTGCTCCATTTTTCTTTTGGTGTTTTGGCACTGCTGATGTGAGTCATTTGATCATTAATGCTCAAAATGCTACAAGTAAGATTCCTGTGATTAGCAGTTCATATGGTATGTTTGACTTCATAATGATCTTGTTCAATAATGGAATTCCCATTTGCAGGTTCCAGATGAAACCCCATGCTGTTAAATTTTACAACCAGATCTGTTTTAGACAAAGAAGAAATTCAAGCTAGCTACAACCATGGTTCTGGTGAACTTTGAGACTTCTAATTTGCATTGGTGTTTGTTGTATTTCTTGTTCTTTTTCAAATAGGTAACCAACCTGAAAATTAAAGTCTGGCCTTCCTTATGAACAGACCATTAGCTTTGGTATCAAATATTGGAAAAATTTCTAGTGATCAAAGAGAGATATTGAGCTTGTGTTTGCAAACTAGAGTGCTCAGCAATTGGAATCAAATTTATTGATTAAGGCATGAATGTACAGCAAATAAAAGACATACCATCCACTAAAGTATTTTAGTTTTAGCAGAAAAAGATGTATTCATAGTGGACGAATATTAGAGAGTAAAATATACGATAGAGAATTGCAGTGCTTTGGAAATAAAATGCATGAGTCAACCTTACATTATCTGGAATTCTCCCACACTTAAGTGTGACTACAATTTATCTATTCAAGTTGTTGCCTGATTATCCTGTTGTCTTCTCTATTACATTCTCCTTTGCCTGTCTTTTTTTTGACAGTTTTTGTTTCCTCATTATATATTTTTTTATTATTTAATTAAATGTATTCAATACTTCTCTATATATGAAGTCTAAAATGATTTTTTCTTCCTAAAGGGCTATTCATAAAGCAAGGTTCAGTTAACCTTCCTAAAGTACTATTCAGCTGTCCTTACATAGACAGTAAGACAAAAGCTTGCTTTCTAGGAGATGCAGGTTCAAAGGATATGTGAAGATTAACAAAAAAAATCTAACATTCAGTATATTTATCTTGCATGTTTTAGTTGATGTATTTCCTACATTTTTTATCCCTGATAAGCATGATTAGTTGTTTGCCTCTTGTTAGAAAGGGGTAATTCAGGGATAATTGCTGCACAAGGCCTTGGGCTAACTTGGAATGTGTGTTACTTGATTTAAAATTTTACTGTTGTTAACTCAATGTAGCTTAGTGTTATTACCACCTGATTCAAGAAAAAAACAAAGTTGGATAAATAAGCTTAGAGTGTATTGTCTGAAGATCCAAGGCCCAAATTATTTGTTGAAGCCTGAATTTTATATTACCATGTATTGACTGAAAATATAGAAATATATGGTAGTATTTTTTTTCCTTGAGCTTTACTGTGTTATCAAAAAGCCCTATTTCTTTTCAACTTGTATGGATGTCTGGGGCTTGACATGGTTTTTTGGCTGGATGTTTACACAGCAGCTATGTGAAGGAAAAACACTCTTCTTCTTTATATTTCTTGTAACTTATTTTATGGTGCATCTATAGGCTACAATAGTCAGTGCACAAAAATTCTGGAAGCAAGTCAATTATTTAAACAGCAGAAACTTGAACAACACAGACATTGCCATAATGCCACTACACAACATATGCCCAAGAGCCAGTAAGACATGTTTCCTTTCTAATTTATGGAAAACTATACTTTAGGAACTATTGAAACTGTAGTAAACTTCGGAACGTTAAGAAGGCATTCAATAGTTTTTTGTTGGGCAAAGACTAAACTATTTATATTAAAGAAACAGAAAAAGTATTTACAAGAGGTTTTAACCTCTGAGACCGTATGTTCAACTCTCTTTCAAAGCTTTTCATGTCAGCCTTGTTCCTCTGCTTATACATGCCAGAGGAAAAAAATACATCAACAGGAAGAGTTTTTACAGCAAAACTATCAAGCATAATAAACCCAAAATTTTTCAGGAATATAAAACAAGTCACAAAAAAACAAGGACTGCATGCAGCATGTCGTCTAATGACGCCTTCCTAAAAATGTAGTGCCCTTGCTGCACAAAGTCTAAGCTAATCAGAGACATAGCGGAACGAAAAACACCTTACGCCTATAACCGAAGGCTTACCCTCAGCACCACGTCCATTACTTGTGCTGCTTCTTTCGGTCCTCTGCTTCACGTTCCGGGTTGCGTTCCCATGTGACCTCCATCCCATCTGGAATGTCTTCAATTCGTTCAATACCAGGCGGCAGTTTTAGGTACAGGATGTTGGCGAAAGAGTCATCAGGCTCCTTATCCCGCGCCTTGCTCTGAGGTGAAGAAGGCTTGCTGTCGTGCACTTCAGGTTGAACATCCATTGGATTCTGAGATATTTCCATGGGTTCTTTGCCTTTCAGGCTGCCAATTTCCCTTAAGGCTTAAGCCTGCTCCGCCGAGTACCCAAGGGTACTCTCTTCTTCGAGCCTGCTCTGTGACTCAGGGCTATAGGAGCTGTCAGCCAAATCCTTAATCTTTGTAGAATTATCCGAGGAGGGAGGCGTCTTTTCCTCTGTCTCTGCCTTCCAGCTTCCCTCCTCATCATCCTCCTCTGAAAAAATAACAGTAATCAGGGCCTTGACAATGGGCTTTTTCGTCCTGCGTCTGTAGTGAAAATTCGCTGACTGAACCGAATTGCTAATGGCGGAACCAGAGTCCTCTGACTCGAACGAAGGAGGCAATGCATAGGCCAAGGGAGAGATGCGCCGTGGGCTGGAATGGCCCCTTCCTCCTGTGCCTCCCCGCTGCCCGGAATTGTGACAACGACGAGGAGTTACACGCGTTCGGGGAGCCATCATAAAAACAGAGTAATCAATTGCTTCCTGAGGAATGAGCCGAGCTTTCAGTTTCCCGCGTCCTCCTTTAGAATTGCCTGTGGAAAACGTATGATTCAAAAAGTTCCTCCTATGACCATGCAGCCCAGCATCCAACCTAAAAACCTCCCTTAAATACTGTGAGCATAAAACATGAACTGGATAGGGGATGGTCTCGAGGGTGGGCTTGCTGCCCTCAGAGCCTCCCTCCTCAACCCTGGACTGAACTGCGCACCTAACAGTTCCTGAGCCCAACTGCAAACGAAATAGGTGGAATGTTTCCGCCATCCTGTGATATTGCCCTGCTATCCCTTGGGAATTAGAATGCATTGAAGGGCATTTAAGTCCCGTAAATGCTCTTGGGGCAGAGGCTAGCCCAGAACTAGTTAACACCATCTGCCTGAGGCGTGGCCTTTTGTACGTTGCACGTGGGCGACACATGTAGCTTAAATGCATGGAGTAACACCCGCATCCGGGTGAAAGCATTCAATAGTTAAATAAGCCACCTTTGATGCAATACATGAGCTTCCAGTGTTGGTTGGCAGTTTGACTTCCATTAATCCTGCAGACAAAACACCTTTGATGCTATTTATGAGCGTCCAGTGGTGGTTGGCAGTTTGACTTCTATATTATCATTCTCCAGCAAATGTGAAACAGTGATTCAGACCTTTATTCCATGTTGACCCATTTCAATTCCCAAATAAAAATGTATTACACATCTTGGCAGCCCAAATTAACTTGGGCATTGTTTACGAAGGTACCATGCGGTGATTGTGAATCCAACCTCCACTTCAATGACTTATTCCTTTGTGAGGTCCCAACATGAATCCTAGATTGTTTCTCTTTTTCCAAGGTAATGGTTATCAGAGTCTAGTGACTATCAGTAATACAAAGTGTTGGAGTTGATATTATTCCCTTGAGAGGTCCCGACATGAATCCTAGACCATTTATCTTCCTCCATGGTAATGATTATCAGACATGTGGATGGTCAACCGAACAGTAAAGTTTACAAATCACAATTGTTGATAGAATGTAATCCAATTAATGTAATCCAATTCAAAACGTGATGCAAGCTCTGGAAGTGTTTTACAAAACCAGAATTCTATACAGGGTATGATCTCTATAACTAAATCGTGATCAAAACATAAATTCTGAGCTCAATTAAGATCAATGAAGAATCTATCAATATCTTAATAGGAAACAAATTTTGTTTTTGGTTGTGAGGATTGCCCGTGAACCAGTGAGACTCCTGTATCATTTTGCATACAATAAAAACCTTGTTTACATTGATTCTGCTGTCAGAGGGCAACATCCCATGCGTGAGAGATCATTCTCGAGACTCGTAATGGTACTGCAGATAGCATGAAGTGTTGGTCTGCGAAGGCATTTTGTTAAATTCTTCTAATATTTTGTTCCATTCTGGGAAACTGTTGATATTTTCAGCTTGCTGCTCTTCCATTTTCCTCAAAGACTTTGTTGTTCTTTCAACTTGCTCCAAGATTTTGCATATTTTTACCACAAAATTGCTTCCGGTGGTTCCATCTTTAATTACCATCCAAGATGGCACGATTTCTTCTTTCTTATCACTGAAATGTTACGGGGAGACACTACAATGCAGGGGTAACATTAATGAGTTTAAATATACCTGGATTATCAACTCTGAATCTTATGGAAACCTACCCACTCATTGGAACGATTACTGTGTTGCGTTGAGGGGGGTCAACAAGATTAAAGTTCAGCGGATCAGTTGTTGGGTTATAGTTTCCCAGTGCTTCTCCCACCACATAGAAACTGTAACCATGAAGATGCATCGAATGGTTCTCTGCCACGAAGATGTTCGTTGTCTGATATACCAGTTGCACTGTAGAATTGTATTCCAGTACTTTCACTTTTGTTGCACGTACAGGAGTCCAAAGACTTAGGGGTATATTATCTCCTGTATAGCTAAATGTAACCACAGGATTTGAAGGAAAATCGGTTGTAAAGACACCATTAATGCCGAAATAATTAGCTTGAAGCAGAGCGATCGTGGGCAATGTAAATGATATGCTGTTCATACTTTCCGTAAGAATTGTTCCGTTTGGGCCTGCACAGGTCTTCCCAGTGGGGCAGAGACGCAACCCGAGACCAACTGTGGAGATAGCCTGGCGTTTCAATTCTAGCGCTGCACTGAAGGGAGGACGTACTGCTGTTCTGACAACATGCATTCCTAGTCCCATTTCCATTCCGCCTGTGTCTATTCCCCTTGCCATTGATATAACACGTGAAATTTTTGTAATCGTCTAACATCTAATCGTATGGTGTACAAAATGACACGTAGGCAAGGAGGAGAGTTGATTTCAGAGGGAAACGCCTTACGGCTTAATTAACTAGGGATTACATATCTTCCATTAACAAAACAATTCAAGTATTGATTGTCTTTATTCACATGTACGTACAATGAGTATTGTTATTAAAATCCAAAGTTTCAATCCCTATATCATGTTCATTGAAAACATTAATATAGTTACAAAATTGAATAGATTGACACATATTTTCAATAACAAATTTTTAGCAATTGAATTACAAGGTGCACTATTCTCTAACCATGGAGTCAATATGAGTTCCATCTTCTCTCAAAATTTAGCTCTTGCTAATCCCAAGACGCACATAATTTCGTAACTTTTTTATATGTTACAAAGCTTAGGGAAGACTTTTGATTATTTCACTTTATTTCAAGGATGGTACCCTAGGTAAACCTTATAATCTTTAAGGCACGGTGTCAATCAACAACAAAGCTGAAAACCATTTCAACAATATATTTGTTATGAGTTCAACATGTAATTTGCAGAAATTGACACTAGTTGGGAAAGATAATAACCATTCCCCCGAACCAACTCAGAAAAATAATAACTATTCGCCCAAACCACCCACGATAAACCCAATTGAGACAATTTCATAAATTATTTTCTCTTTACAAATATTTAGTACCATCATTTATAATCAAGTCAAATGTACCAAAATACCACATAATACCACATTAAGATAAGAACTTACATATCTTTCAAATAGTATAACGTTTCCCAATCTTATTTTTCATTAAAATATTTATACATTTCCAAATCTTATTTTTCATTAAGATATTTATATTGAATAAACATTTATGGAGCAAATACATACTCTTAAATCCACTAAAATTGTATAATATACTCTCTTTTTTTCATTATGATAAAACATTTTTTGAAATAAAAGAACATTTTTTTTCACATAGATCAATACATTGCATAATATTGAATTCCAAAGTATCGAAGCATTGAAAAGAAATCTATGACACTGAAAAGATCCTAGAGTTGTTTCCCGTAGGTCCACTAGCTGTATAATACACCTTGGCTTCATTGTGATGACTTAATACATTGCATAATTTGAGTTCCAAAATACTGTACAATAAAAGGAAAACCATGAGCTTGAAAGGATCCTGAATTTGCTTCCTACATTTTAGAAACTTATCCTGTATTTTCGCAATTGTTGATCAATTTAGAAGTGCTCTATTTTGTTCATATTAGAGAGGCAAAACGCATCACGACATTAAATTGTCAATGTATATTTCAAAAATGTTCTACATCAAATAGTCCATTCATGTTAAGTTCCCAAAACATGGTCTTATTCGAATCCAGTATAAGAGTGTGGACATGGACTCACTTAAATTGATTCGTTCATGTTGAGGTGGCTTCCAATCATAATTATAAGTTTCATATATATCAATACAATGATTTCAAATACAAAAAATTTAATAATTAATAAAAAAATCCAAACAAATATCATAGAAACAGATAAAATGAGAGCAAATAGCATCAACCAGAAAAACACATATTATAATAATTTCAACAATAATTCTCAAATTTCACAGAAGAATTCATCTATACAGAGGAACCAATTACTGACTTGGTTGTATTTTACTATTTTGGTCGTTTGGCTTTTTCTTCATGGGAGAAGAGATGTTCAAATCTAGTAATATATTTCTGTAAGAGAAACGCTAGTTGTATTCTTACTCAGCCCTCCATTCATACTGGGTTCACGAGCTTGCTTCTTGTTATATTAATATCTACATTTGGATTAACATCGGTGATCATTTGAAAACAAGTACAAGGATTGGGATGCTATTAGAAACTGTGATGAGAATGGAAAAACCCAAATTCAGTATGAAACAGAAGGAATTTGATAAATTTCTATGAAAAGATTGACACCCTAAAAATAAGGAAGACAACCTGAATTATGAAGATTGTATAGACAACTTGTAATTTCAAGTACGATTGCCACAATACGCATATAATTATGCTTACAGGAAACTGATCATCCCTTATCAGAGCATTCCCTGTAGAAACATCCATCTCATGTCCATTTCTAAGTATGTGTCCATGGATCAATTTGCCTTGTTGTAGGGCTGCTAAATGTGCACATGAAGGGAGCACGCTCACCATTGTTGTCAAGTCAGGTTTCATTTTATCCTTTTGCATTTGCTGAAAGAGTCTCAATGCCTCGTACGCTCGTCCATTATGGGAATAGCCAACAATGATTGCATTCCATGAAACCACGTCTCCTTTAGGCATGTTGTCAAAAAATTGAAGAGCAACGTCTATACTTCCACACTTGGCATACATAGCTACAAGGGAATTCCCTACATTCACATCCTCAAAAATTCCACTCCGAATCACATAAGCATGAATACACTTCCCTTTCCACAGATCTCCTAAAAGGGAACATGCCCGAAGCGCGCTTACAATCGATCACGAGTCAGGTGTCATGTTTGCTAGCTGCATTTGGTGAAAGACAACCAGAGCGTCATTGTTGTACCCATTCTGGGAATATCCTGCAATCATAACAGTCCACGAGATGGCATTTCTTTGAGGCATCCTGTCAAACATTCGATGGGCAATCTCTACACTACCACATTTGGCATACATATCCATAAGTGCAGTCCCCACAGAAACATGGGACTCAAACCCATACCTAATTACAGTCTGATGGATAAGCTTACCTTGCTGCAAAGTTACTAGCTGCGCACATGCCGGAAGTACACTCACCATGGTGACTGAAGTGGCCTTCACATCTGCCAACTGCATTTGATTGTAAAGTGCCAAAGCCTCGCCAGCATATCCATTCTAGGCATACCCTGCAATCAGTGCATTCCAAGAGACAACATCTCGTTTAGGTATTTTGTCAAACATTTTCCTTGCATTCTCTAAATCTCCACATTTTGCATACATATCTATTAGGGAACTTGCCACATAAACATCCATTTCAAGCCCACTTTTAACTACATGATAATGGATATCTCTACCCTCTTGTAGAGCTGACAGCCCAGCACACGCCTTGAACACAAAGGGATGAGTAAAATTATTTGGGTGAACGTCTACCTGTTCCATCTGGTAGTAGAGCGCCAGTGCATCCTCAAAGGGCTCGTTCCAGGCATATCCTCTGATCATTTCATTCCATAAAAAGATATTTCGGTGGCACATTCTCTTAAATAGCAGGCGTGCATCATCCATTCTCCCACAGGCAACATAGAAGCTCAGAAGTTTTGTTTTCAAGCTAGTTTCTTGCTCAACCCCATTTACAACCATGTGGGCATGGAGTTGATTGCCCTGGGAAATAGATTTGCTGTCCATACAGGCCTGCAAAATAGAAACATAGGCTTCAGAGTCCAATTTCATAAAGGCCACTGCCTGCTTCAATAGGCACATAGAAACCGTAACCATGAAGATGCATCGGATGGTTCTCTGCCACGAAGATGTTTGTTGTCTGATATACCAGTTGCACTGTAGAATTGTATTCCAGTACTTTCACTTTTGTTGTACGTTTGTTGTACGTACAGGATTCCAAAGACTTAGGGGTATATTATCTCCTGTATAGTTAAATGTAACCGCAGGATTTGAAGGAAAATCGCTTGTAAAGACGCCATTAATACCGAAATAATTAGCTTGAAGCAGAGCAATCGTGGGCAATGTAAATGATATGTTGTTCATACTTGCCGTAAGCATCGTTCCGTTTGGGCCTGCACAGGTCTTCCCAGTGGGGCACGGACGCAACCCGAGACCAACTGTGGAGATATCCTGGCGTTTCAGTTCCTGCGCTGCACTGAAGGGAGGACGCACTGCTGTTCTGACAACATGCATTTCTAGTCCCGTTTCTATTCCGCCTATGTCTGTTCCCCTTGCCATTGATCTAACGCTTGAAATTTGTGTAATCGTCTAACATCTAATCGTATGGTGCACAAAATGACACGTAGGCGAGGAGGAGAGTTGATTTAAGAGGGAAACGCCTTACGGCGTAAATATTAATAGTATTGTTAAGTTTTAATTATTTTTTCAATACTAAGTGTGGAATTGTCTGCATAGTAGTCATTATCATTATTTTCTCTTGACACAACTTCCCCATATATGGTTGTCTTGCACACTTCCCCTTCTCGCATGTTAAATGCTTTCAACATTTTGCAAGTCACTTGTTATCATTACAAATATTATGTGGTATAATAGGCTATAAATATTAATATTTAATGGTAAATTTTGGTTCTATTAATATATGGTTTAATGTGGTTTGATGCTTTTTTTTTAGCATGTCAAATATGCAAGTTGTATTACATAGGTTGATCTCAATAACTATAGAGGGATATATTATATTATTTCATGTTCAATAAATTGATAAAAGTAAAAGATAATTTCATGTTAGAATAAGAAAATATAATGCTAATTTTAAACATGGTAGAAGAGCAAGATATTTTGAGAACAACAGATACCAATTAATTATTGAACATGCCAAAATAATAACAAGAAAATATCACTATGTTAAAAGGAAAATCAAGGAGTTCAGAAAAATTGAAAAAAACCGTAAAATATTTTAAACAAAATGACACATATCAACCAGCTCTTCCATCTTACTATTTATATTTTCTAAAACATTTTTTTATTGTTTTTAATTTCATTTAATTTTTACCTTTTACATTATTAATATAACTATAGTTAATTTAAATTATATAATATAAATACAATTATTTTAAATTTTAACACTACATTAATAATATATTTAACATATTTAATTTCATAAAAAAATTAAATGTAATTAATATATTTTTATAATATATTTACATTATAATTGTTATTAAATATTTTTATTGGCTGACCCACTTTTCCTTACTACCTGAAAATCCTAAAAATGAATATGGAAACTTTATGGTAAAAATATTTATCATAGAAATCAAATATTACTTTTAAACCTCTTCTCTTAAAATGGTCCAATGGTAAGATTGAAAAAAAAAATATTAATATTCTTTAAAAGAATAAATTTATATATTTTTTTTTTTTAAAATTAAAATAATTCTAATATCCACCAATATAATATTAATATTTATAGATGTCTTTTCTGTGTAAATAGATTATAGTATTAATATTTATAAATGTCTTTGTTGTGTAAATGGAATGAAAACATTATCCACATAAACAACTTAAAGATACCTATAAACATCCATACTAATTTCATTATATTTAAAATTACCTATATCGTTTATATAAATTATAGTTCTGATCAAATTCCATACTGAATTACAATTTCATAAGATTTATGACTTTGTAAGGTCAAAAAGTTCTCTGATCCAGTTTCATCATCTCTGTGAACAATTATCGTCCATATTTTAATAGTAATATAAATATACACCCCACAATAATATGTGTATGTCATATTTAGTGAGAACTATCAAAGACAGAGGCTGAAAGGTCATGACCAACTAAAGGAAATCCTATCTTAACCAGTGCCACATGGCAGACATGGCGGGGAAGGCTGCCTGAAGCAATGGATTATTAATAGTTGATGCGATAGATATCCGAGGAGAGAATGCAAGCATATATTTGTTTATTTTTTTTAAATGAGTTGGATTTTGGTTTATTTGGTTGGATTATGTTAAAGATAAAATAAGATTGATGTGAATAGTAATATTATCATTTATTTATATACTAATTTAATATAAAGTTAGAGATTTAATTTTTTGGAACGTAATTTTTTAATTTTTTTATTATTTAAATATTTTGTATAATTATTTTTTATATTATATTATTTGAATATTCTGGAAAAAGATTTGAAAAACAAAATTAATTTGAATTGAGCAAGTCAAAGGATCACAAAATTTAGATAAATAACTAGAAGAGAATAGGTATATGTATGAATCCAATTGAGAGGTGCATTTATCCGCAGAAGTGAACCATTAACTACCCTGAAACTTATGGCAGTAGTCTAATTAGCTTGAGGAATTGCTTGGAAAGTTACTAAAATTAAAATTATATTTAGAGAAAATCCGGCCAGGATTTTGTAAATCCAAATTATAGTTGTTAAACTTCAAATTTTTAGGTATCCTAAACTTTTTTGGTAGTGCTGAATCTATTTCCACCATCAAAAACAAATTCAAACACTGTGTCTCTAAAATTTTTAAATTTATTTTACCCAAATTCTAACCACTCCAGCCAATTCCTCAACCTGGTTATAAGACTCCAACATTATGTAGTCAGCAAGGCGACCATTCGTTTACGCTTAATATATTTAAATTTATATTGTGATAGTTAGTCCATCAATCGACAGGACTGTGCTGTCCTGCACGCATTGAATTTTTTGGCTCACGGAACAATATATTTAACATATTGGTATTTACCAGGATTGATTAAAGCTAACCAGGGGGTTTCGCGTGGAAATTTATGTACGTTGTTATGAATCTCTACTTATTATTGCCTCTCCGTTTCTGCTTTTCCCAATATGATGGATAAAATGCAGTCATGACCGTTTTAGTTAGTATTTACTGGCAATTGCACCCAAAAGTGAAAAGGAACGCAGAAAGTTCAAAAGACCAAAAATAAGAGTGTTCCCAATTATGTTTGCCTTTATGGACGTGAAGCTCGTCTCTACCGTCGTTCCATACAGAGACAATAATTTACACATTGAACTAGTCATTACACACATGCCACTGTCGAGAATGATGTCCAGTATCGAACCCTGGACCTTCGGTACGTTTAATGAGGGATAAGCTCTAGAGTCTATACACATTGTGCTGACGTGGACTCCATTATCATGTGAAATGTTACCGTATACAACAAATTGAATGTGGTGCATCCTTTCATAATATTATTGTCATATTGTGTGGAGTTTTATATTAGCAATTGTAATAGAAAAACTTTAAAGTAGTAGCATAGGAAAGAGCAGTATAGAAGAAAGAAGATATTGCACTAAAAGAGTTATTATGAAAGAATGAGAAGCGAATTTTTCTTCCATGGAAATAAGTCATGGAGGTTTCAAATATATTGATGATAAAAGTGATCAACAATTATATGTTTGGTAAAGTTCTATTTCTAAATTTGAAATCCTGTAGTTGTACATCCAACTATATTAAAAATTGTAAATTTAAAAATAAAAGAAATAAAAAAACACTATAAATTTATTATTATGAACAAGATTATATACAATTCCAACCTTGTAAATTCATTGTTTCATTCTAACAAAATCAAAATGAATAGATTCTCATTTTAAAATACTCATTATACTATTTCATAAATGAATTGATTCATGCTGTGGGCAGGTTTTTCATTCATCTAGATCTAAAATGCGTCGTTTAAAATATTCTTTCCAAAATATTCATACGTTCTGCTAAAAAAAGTCATAAATAACAAAGAAATAATATAATATTTTACCCCAATAGAAAGACAGGAAACCAAAATCAATGCATGTGTTGTGAATATTTATGGAAAAATTCTATACTAGTAGTTCAATTCGTCCTGAGGTATATAGTACTCGCCTACCTTGACGGCCTCCATATAGTACTCGCCTACCTTGACGGCCTCCATAGACGCATGGGGAATTGCTAGTGGCAACGATGGGTGTAACCGTAACGTCTCTTTCAGCACACAGTGGAGGTATTTCATGGTTGCCAGATCTGACTCCTTTACTTTACCATGTTGCCCAGCGACCGATTCGATCTCTTGAGGGACCGTCTTATACCTTGCAAATCAAGGCAATCCAAATAAGGAATAAAGTCTCCGATGTTGAAACTTCCGACAGCATTCGACACCTTTAGCACCAGATCCGTGAATCCTTTGCCGTCGGAAACCAATAGACAAATATAGATCTTTACTTCAAAACAAAAACAAAAGAAACGAGTTTCAACAAGAAAAGCAGGAAATGGGCTTACCTTCAGAATATTTGCTGATAAAATTAAGTATATTTTCCGACTCGGATGGAGCTGGAACTTTGTTGGCAAGCTTATTGGCCTTGCAAATCAGAGAAACGAATTCAGTGTTGTTTGCAAGGACCAAGTATCTAGTATCGCTGTGATCGGAGGAAATGGCCGCTTCAAATTCCCATGGAAACTGGCTGTTCTTGGAAACCCCTTGGAAGTTACACAACCCATCCCTCAAATATGCACACATCCAAATCCGATCTAACTTCAATTTTCGATATCTTTAACTGTGATGATTTCTCTGTGACAACCATCAGCAAACCCCAGATCACAATTCCATGGAGCGACCAACAAGGCAATCAAAATACAAGTTCTTCTGCAGGGCTAAGTTTTAACACATGATCCTGGCAGATATAAACACTAAAGGAAATGTCTGAAACTGCAAATCCCTTTTTCGGATTTGGATATAATTTTCAACTGTTACTGTTTGTAGCTTCTCTGCAGTTCACGTATATATTTCAATTGTAGGTTTTGAGCATGAAGCTGACTAACCTAAACTTTGGATTTCGGTAATCTGAGGCGAAAAAACAGAATAGTTGTTCTGGCTTCTTATCCAATTAAGGATTCTAGCTTGTTTAATTGTGTTTTTTGTTTTTGCCGATCATTATCAATATTTCCCACCTAATAAGACCAACCTAAAGGCTAGCAGCAGTCAGATGAAGCGAATTTTTTAAGGTAATCAGCCTGGCATGCTGTGGATTGAGTGAAATTTTCAGAGCATTATAAGAAATATATGTTCTAAAGAAAATCCTAAAACATATGTTAGATCAAATAGCTGAAAAAAAAATTCTAAGTTTAAAATCAAAATACAAAAATATATGTGATACAAACAGCGGAAATTCTTTCTTTGAAATGCAGTGGAAACATTTGCAAAATTATCAGCGTCAATTACCCAAAATCATTCTATTGCGGAAAACATGCTCTGTTATCGGACCACCTGCTGCACAAATAATTTGCTCATTTGGACATATTGATGGCTTTCAATGCTCTGGAAACTTAAAATAAAAGATTATATTGCCCTTAAAACGCAGCATTACCATTTCAAAAGAAAATCTCGCTAAGATTTTAACCTACCTAAAATATTGACCCCAATATTGCTGTAATGAAGTCAATATTGATCTCCCTACCGTCATCTAACCGCAATATTGCTGAATTTTCTGCATTATTTCAGGTATTTTAAAGATGTTCAGAATGTTCTAAAATGAATGAAATCGTAGAGATATTCAGAATATTGTAGATGAATGAAATCCTTTAAGATTTTAGGCGCCGGAAAACGATATACTAGACATCCAATAGCTGTAATGTCTCTGCGCCTGAAATCAACGCCTGGCGTTCCAGTTCTGACCGCATGCCTTCTTAGTCCCTTTTCCATTTCGTGGGTGTCTTTTCCCCTTGTCATTGATCTAACGCTTGAAATTTGTTTAATCGTCTAACATCTAATCGTATGGTGCACAAAATGACACGTAGACAATGAGGGGAGTTGATTTCAGAGAGAAACGCCTTACGATGTGATTAGAATTCGGTGGTGATTGACCTCGACACTTCCTCAAACGCCTATATTCCTGGAAAATATAACGAACTTGACCATCGTGATTTTGTTCAGACAGGTGCCCATACCAGAGCGTAATATGTTGCTTTTGTCAGAGAATATAAAATTTAAACTGTAACAAACGCATCGGGCATTGTCGAGAATGGAATATGCCGCTTTTTTGTCCGAGATTATAACTAACTACAGGCCCCCACACCTTCGAAAAATTCATTTGACGGTTCGATGAACTCCGAGCGCCCACTACTCGCATTACTTGTCACACAGAAGTCACTTACGCATCTGCGTTTAAATTCGTTTCCACAGTTAAATAACTCCCAAGTTTCTACCGACATGGCTTTTTACTCGAGAAAGAATATTCCTAGAACATGTGATATAAATGCTTTGACTCGTTGTTACAATACTCAGAAGGCACCTCATGCCCATATCTATTTCCAATTCTGGCATGTGATTGATCTTTTTTAACCAACAATCATTTTACAATGAGTTCTTAATTAATTACCTTTTCTAATGAGACAGCCGTCACGTTTGTTTAGGAAATTGGCGACATTTCAAATTAAAAAATTTTAAATAGCAAAATTCACTGTGAGAAGATAATATTTTAAATGGTTATGGGCTTTCTCATGTAATGTTCACATAATGTTTTGTTGGTAATCATCTCTAAAAATTGTGTTCCTACTCTCCACTATTGCATCACATTTTTTGAAATTTAGAAAAAAAAAATAATAACAGCCATCAACTCTAATTATTAAATTTAAGAAATATTAATTATATTTTTGAAAGTTCAAAAAAGCAAAAAGATAACAACTATATTTACAAAAAATTAATTTACATTCTTGAATATTTCCATTAGCTCTAAACTAAATCCAACTCTTCAATTTAAGAAATATTAACTAAATGTTTTAAAGACGAAAAGTCAACAACTAAATTTAGAAAGAAAAAACCCATTTGCATTCTGCAATGCTCGAGAAATTATGTAGTTAAGTTTTAAAAAACAAAAATTATTTTGGCAAACAAACAAAAGACGATAGAAAAATATTGGTGCAATTTAAAAAAAAACTTAAATTGCTTCTGATGGTAAAATTAAAAAAAAAAAAAATTCCTAATGAAGGTACACATTTAAAAAAAAACATGAATTTCTTTCATGAAAGTGCACAAAATGCACAAAGTTATGAAGTGATTTCAAAAGGGAAATCTCTATATAAACAACCATGGACATCCTTTATCTACACAACATGTCAATGACCTTTGGAATAATGAAAATGATTAAGAAATTAGCGTAATTATAATTAGTTTGTTTTTGCTACACAATAAAATTGTCAAGATAAAACTTAAAGAAATGTTTTTTAATAGAAAAATTCTCTATTATAATTTATATGGATTAATAATATTATTCCCTAATAAGTACAAAAATTCCAT
>APFE030893589.1:0-19094 GCA_000404065.3 Pinus taeda | reverse complement strand
AGAGGACATGTCTCGTGTTCCATATGCAAGTGCAGTCGGTAGCTTGATGTATGCCATGGTCTGTACTAGACCAGACATGCACATGCAGTGGGAGTATTGAGCAGGTTTATGTCAAAACCAGGGAAGGAGCACTGGATAGCAGTGAAGCGGGTTTTCAGGTATTTGCGTGGCACTAGTGATTATGGTTTGTGCTACCAAGGAAGACCAGGATAGGATAGAGTGTTGGATATTCATGGCTTTGTTGATGCAGACTGGGCTGGAGATCTGGATCAGAGAAGTTCTACAAGTGGGTATGTGTTTAACCTATTTGGAGGTGCAGTCAGTTGGATGAGTAAGAAACAATCTGTAGTGGCACTATCAACTACAGCGGCAGAATACATGGCAGCCACTCATGCAAGCAAGGAAGCAGTTTGGTTGCAGAGATTGTGTTCAAGTATGGGGTTAGTACAGGGAGCTATAAGGATAGACTGTGACAGCCAAAGTGCAATGTTCTTGGCAAAGAACCCTGCTTATCATTCAAAGACAAAGCACATTGATGTTCAGTATCACTTTGTGAGGGATATGATAGAAGACAAAAAGGTGTTGCTGGTAAAGGTGGACACTTTGAAGAATACTGCAGATGCATTGACAAAATCTGTTAGCTCTGAGAAGTTCTCTTGGTGTAGAGAAATAATGGGTGTTTCAGGGCTGGAAAAATGACTAAGCTCTCATGTGGCCCCCTGTGGAAAGAAAACAACAAGTGGAAGATTGTTGGGTTGTGTTATATTCTTTCCACATAGTTAACAGGGGGTTTAAGGGTGCCCGTAACCCCACTTTATGGGGTCTGGGGCAGCGCCGGTTTTGGACCCTATGTTAAGTTGGGTGGACCCACCTATGGTTTTGTGCAAGATTTGCGCACATGTTTTTTGGACGCGATGGTTTTCGGTCCATGGTATTGGATGCTTTGGCATGTATAAATATGTATTGTAACATTGAAAGGAACATAATGAAAAATCAAGTTGGTAGTCTCAGTTTTGAGATCCAGTGGGAAATCTCTGTGTATATGTGTTTTATGTGTTATGCTATCGCATTTTTATTTTTCCTGTGATTTAGAATTCGTATGCAGGTAATTTCTGTACGGGGTTAAAACCTACATTTTTCCAGAAAGCCGGTGTTTCACTGTTGTTTCTTGAGGCCTGTAAGACTCTATATCCAGCTGCTATGGTGTATACACCGGTCTGGCCCCAACCCTAGCTATCTTTCATGGATCTATTGATAGGGGTAGCGTCTTCCTGCAGATCTACGAGCAAGGTTTGTTGAAGAGATAACCAGGTAGGGACTCCATGAAAATCCCAACCTACCCAATCTCCACACTGATCCCAATTCGAAAGGTCATATACGCTGTTAACTCCTACTCGCTCCAGCAAGTCTTTGAGATCTGTTATGTCCATATTTTCAGCTAGAGGTTCTTTCCCCATGATGCTCTCAAGCCACAGATGAGTACGTTTGCCACTGCCAGGTATTCTATATACCAATTTTTTGAAGAAATTGTTGCTTTTGCAGCATAATTTCCACACATTCATGCAATTTGTTGTGTTAGCATTATACAGATTGCTGAGAGATTTGTTGGGTCCATACTTTGAACGCAGAGTGACACTAACTAGGTGTGTGGACTCGTGGATCAGCTTCTACAAAATCTTTCCTCCCAATGCTAAATTGACGAGTGTGGGGTCTCTTATTTACAGCCCACCCACTGCCATCGATTTTTTGACCACTTCCCAGTTCACCAAGTGTGCTTTTTTTTCATTTCCCTTACCTCCCTGCCACAAGAAGTCTTTGAGAAGTTTGGAGATCTACTCCATCACGTTTCTTGGTGCAAGAAGAAAAGTTACCTGGAAGATTGGAAGCGCAGACAGCTAGGATTTGATTAAAATAACTTTGCCTCCCTTACTCAACTAGAAGCCTCCCCACACAGCAATTTTAGTTTTGATTTTAGAAATTATTTCACTCCATAGTGATGTTTCATTGACTCCATATATGATGGGAAGGCCAAGGTACTTAAATCTGTCCCATATTGCTTGGCCTTTGAATCCGAGGAGAGTAGTAATGCCTGTGAGTTCACGTTGGTCTATATTCCAGATGAAGACTTCGCTTTTTCTCTCGTTGACTAAAGCTCTTGAAACTCTGTAATAATTTCTGAGGACTGTGTCAAAAGCTTTGGCTATTCTGGTGGATGCTCCACCAAGGAGAAGGGAATCGTTAGCAAAGAGTGCATGGTTCAGGGGTTCTGCTCCATTGGAAGGTTTGAGACTCGGAATGTTACCAAATAATCTTTCAGCAGTGAGCTTTCAACTAAGGGAATCTGCCATTAAGATGTAGAAGAAAGGGGAGAGAGGGTATCCTTGCCTGATGCTTCTCTGAGCTTGGAAAAAATTGGTTGGACAACCATTGACTAGAGGGGCAATCCACGGATTATCAATGCAGGCTTTAATTAAATGAACAAAGTGAGGCGAAAAGCCAAAGGAGAGAAGAACATTGCTAAGGAATGTGCGATTAACTCTATCGAAAGCATTTGCCATATCTAATTTTATCAACATACCTTTCTCATTCCGCTGCTTGATTGAATGTATTATCTCCTGAACTTGGATTACGTTGTCCAAAATGTGCCTACCTTCCACAAAGCCACCTTGAGAAATGGAGATCAATATTTTTAGCAACGGCTTGATCCGATTTTCTAGCAATATAGCCAGAATTTTATAAGAGGCGTTACACAGTAAAATGGGCCTGAATCTTGCAAAAGATTCAGGGTTGGTGTCATTGGGGATTAAAGCAAGGTAAGTGGAGTTGGTTCCTCCACCCGTCTTGGATTTTTTCATAAACCCACTTATCATTTTATGGAGATCAACCTTGATAATATGTCAGTAAGATTTATAGAAATGGATTGTGAATCCATCAGGGCCAGGTGCCTTGTTTATGTCCATGGACCAGATAATGTTAATGGTTTCCTCCTTAGTGATTGATCTACAAAGGATTTCATTATCTTCAGGACTGATGAGTGAAGGGATGTTAGAGAGGAAGTCAGTAGCTTCCTCATTGTTGCTTTGAGTTCCTTCTCTATCTAGATTCCTGAAATGGGTTTCGGCGGCAGCTTTGACTTGATTGAACCCTTTGCAGACTTGGCCCTTAGCTATTTTGATTTCTACTATATGATTCCTAGACAGTCTCGCTCTATATTGCTAGTGGAAGAAGGAGGTGTTCCTATCCCTAGCCTTCAGCCATAGACTTCTGGATTTGAGTCTCCAGTATTCTTCTTCCTTTCTAAAATATTGATATGTGGATCATTGGGCTTTTATTTCTTTTTGCAGCAAATCTGCTATGATATCTTTGCTTTCCATATCTATTTGCAGGGACTGCAATCACTGCACTGCCTCTTCTCTTTGGTCAGTAGGAGTAGGAGCTGGTTTCTTTATCCAGTCCTTTAGAGCTTGTTTTGTGGCTTTCGACTTTTGCTCCCATATATAACTTGAGGATCCCGAGAAGGATTTGGCTCATGATGCTTTCACTATCTCTAAGAAACCCTCTCTCTCGATCCAAAGAGCGCTGAATCGAAAAGGAATAAGACCTAGGTCTTCTTCATCTTCTAGGACAAGTTGAATAGGCTTATGATCTGAGGTAAGTTTAGGCAGAATTTTTGTGACGATGATATTTTTATTCATCATTATGGAGCTTTGCACCAGGAATTAATCTAATCGAGTAGAAATGTGGTCTGATCCAACCCTATTATTGGACCAAGTATAAATGCCTCAGACAGGATTGAAATCTAAAAGGTCCCAACACTGAGAGAGCTCCTCTACCTTGGCCAGCATGGGGCCTCTGATGTTGGAACCCCCCCTCTTCTCTTTTGCTTTCATTACGATATTAAGATCCCCGGCTATAATGATATTGCTGGGAGAAGACTGCTCTAAAAAGGCAGAGAGATAATTCTAGTATTCTCATTTTTCAGAGTAAGAAATAGGTACATAAAGATTGAAGAGAGATATGGACAACTTACTTGCATTGTGCTTTAGTTTCGTGAAGATCCAGTGCTGGGTTTCATGATATTTATTCAACTAGAATAGGTCTTCAGTCCAAAGAGTTGAAAACCCTCCAGAGGTTCCCCTTGAGCTGACTGCTTTGCCTGCTCTTTTATTCCACTTTGAACTGCTGATCTCTAAGAGGGCTTGCCCTTCTATTTTGGTCTCTTCGAGCATGAGAATGTTTGAGGGATATGCTTTCAAAAGGTCCTTAACTGCTTCTATTTTAGAGGGATTCCCTAGTCCTCTACAGTTCCAAGAGACGAGTTTCATTATTTACTTAAGGGGGGGTTGGAGCCTCCCTTGGAAGGCCTTGGTCTGGTATTTCGCCCAATAGACATTTCTATTGTAGACTGACTTCCTTGTGTTTTGAGCCTTTCTACCTTCTCCTCCCTCTTTTCTTTGCGAGATTTCCTTCCTGCTTTTTTCGATGGATGCTCATAGGTATCATCCTTCGAAGAACCAAAGCTTTCCACTGGTTTTTTCCTTGCTATTTCTGCGTATGAAGGATTGGAGGGACTACCTTGGTTGGCTTTGATCTGTATTTCTTCCCCTCCCTCTTTGTTTGAAGGTGGTGTGTCTGCTTGTTCCACATTCTCCTGGGTTAGATTTACTTGATTTATCTGAGCGCTTTCTATCCCATTTGGAGTTGCTTCTGTTTCTTGGTTGGTTTTGGAGCTGCTAGGACCTCTAGTCATATTGCCTTTACCTGTGCCTTTTTCTGAGTTTGCATTTTTCTGGACTAGGGTCCATTGTTCCCCATTTTGTTTGTCTACTTGTTCCTCAACCTTCTTCTTATAGTGCTTTGCAAAGTGTCCATGACCATGGTAATGTATGCATTTAAAAGGTAGATGTTCCTAGTCCAACTCCTGGACATGCATCCACCCAACAACAATGAGTTTCATTGCTTCCGGTAACCCCTCTTCTAGATCCACTTCTACACAAATATGAGCGCATGAGTACTAATCTTTTCTTGCAGCTTGGTCTATGTATTTTCCCAACGCATTACCTATGATCTGGAGGGATTTTTGATTCTAGCAGTGGAGAGGCAAATGAGGGACCCTAACTGAAACCGGGACAGCAGAGGGAACGTCCTGGGTGGGATCAAAATCAGGAGACCATTTGTTTAGATAAAGACCCTGGGGTCCCATGAAGTATGGTGTATTTCTAAAAATTAAGCCTCTGTCATCTAGGTTTTCGAAGACAAACACGAATAAACCCTTACCTACGAAATAACTTTTAACTCCCTCTTTGATCAATGGCGTTCAATTCCTTTGATTCCATTCATCAACCGACTTGGGAGAAGGCCAGAGGCCTGTGAACTGACCTATGAGACCTCTCTCGGCCAAGTTCAAAGCCGCTTTGCAGGTTTCTTCTTTTGGTAGGGCCATAGATTAGATTGAGTCCATTTTCTAAATGAACTTTAGCTGGGACACAGAGGGAGGGCACTTTAGACGAGTGACAACCATGATTCTAAAAGCTAGAACCTCCGGAGCCATAATGGGAGGGGGTTCAGGGTCCCTGCAGGCATCCATGATCTGAAAGAACTTGAAGGAGGTCGATCGGGAGGGCGCAGAGGCCTGTGAATTGACCTATGAGACCTCTCTCGGCCAAGTTCAAAGCCACTTTGCAAGTTTCTTCTTCTGGTAGGGCCACATATGGGATTGATTCCATTTTCTAAATGAACTTTTGCTGAGACACAGAGGGAGGGCACTTTGGACCAGCGACAACCATGATTCTGAAAGCTAGAACCCCCGAAGGCAAAATGGGAGGGGGTTCAGGGTCCCTGCAGGCATCCATGATCTGAAAGAACTTGAAGGAGGCTGATCGGAAGCGCGCAGAGGCCTCAGGGGCACGCTAGAGCAGCCAGCAGCCCTAGTGCTAGCAAAGAGCGAGGAGGATGAAATTTCGTATGAAATATTCCTATCTTATTAAGATAATGTAAACTCGTACATTTTAACACTTTCAAGGCATTTTACTATTTAAATTAATATGGTATATAAATAATATATATTTAAAATATATATTATGATTTGTTTTAAGAGGTGTTTAAAATCAATGATATTAAAAATTAATTAAATAAGATTTTTTATTTTAATATTATTTATAAATATTGATTAATAATTTTGTGATTGTTTTTTTTTTATGTTTTTGGATAAATCACATAAACAATTACTTGGTGTCCATCTTTGAACTTTAAAGTTCAATATGAACTACATTAGTAGGTTTCAAAAATGTTTCTATTCAATTATTGTTTATATGATTATTCTTAACCTCGTTAGTACGTTCTAAAGGTTGGGCTATCCATTATTTCTCATGTTATTTATCCCAAAGTTTTTAACAAAAATTTATTTGATAATATTAATAATAATATACTTTAATTTTGCAATATATAAGGATAAAGTAATTATATATATGACATTTCCAATCTATAAGGATAAAGTAATTATATATATGAGTTGTTTCAAAATGATAACATTTTACCTTTGAAAGAAGGTGAAAAACATTTGCAGTAGCGAACATTGGTGTTGAACGGTTTTGAAAACAAGGTGTTGGTGCAATAAGTTGTAAAGGTCAAAGAGAAGAGCACAAAGGAGATTGGAAAAGAAGGCATGGGTTTCACAAATGTTCATTGTTTGTTTCCAAAAGGCACATCACAATGGTAAAGAAACTTGGGCAAGTGTTGACTCAAGTACAAGGGAAAAGCAGCTAAAAATCTCCATAGAGATAAAGTGCAAGGTGAGAAAGCTTCCAAGTTTCCTTTGATTACTGAACAAGGTAGGAACAAGATGTTTTCTGTAAAATTATATTATTGTTCTAGAAATTCAATAATATTGCAACATGATGATGTCAAATATAGCAATAGATGGTCATCGAAATTAAGGAAAAAATTGACTTTTTATAAAAAACTCCAAATGATAAAATTAGGAAAATATCAATAGAAAAATACTAGAAGGATGAGGCAATAGTCCCCTCATCAACATAATCAGTGATCAAGAGAGATTTTGGTATCGAAAGGGCTTCTAGTAGGGAGGAATGATAAGGGATTAGTATTTCAGCTAAAAAATGAAAGTGTTTAGAATTGCTTCATACCTGAATTAATGGATATCGTTCATCTCCAAGATTCCAATGTTGCGAATGGTACAAAAAACCAACATCGTGTGCAAAATTTAGAGCTTTTGAAATTTTGGTAAAAAAAGAAAACCCCACGGGGCTAGGCCACATCCCATGTGACCAAGCGGCCAAACCAAGAGTTAGGGGCCAAATATTAAGTGGGATTAGTGTGCCACTGATCACTTTAGAATTTAATTAGTCCCTACTTAAGTTGGCAAAATTTATGGTAGAGCCACTAAATCCAGAACCGCCACCAAACTTGGTGGAATTAACTAGCAGTTCTCTAGATTTAGCGGAGGTTTTGTAAGAAAAATTGTTTTAGCCATAACTTACTCAATTCTCAAACAAATTTCAAAAATGAATAGTCATTTTTGCCTAACTGGCATGCTAGGAACTCATTGGAGTAGGTTGTAGAGGTGCGAGAGGTTATCTACATGTATCTTTTGTTACATGAATATTTTTGAAGCCTAGGGCCACCAAGTATTGGAGGCCATTCCTAGAGCAGCTGGTAACTAAATTGAGTAAACGAAAGTAATTTTTGATAGATTTGAATGTTTTAAACTCATTGGAGTAGGTTTCAGAGGTAGAAGAGGTCATCTACAAGTGTTTTTTGTCACTTTAATACTTTTGAAGCCTAGGGCCACCAGGTGTTGGAGGTCATTCGCAGAGTAGTTGGTAACCAAATTGAGTAAAAAAAATAGTCATTTCTAATAGATTTGAATTTCTTTAAACTCATTGGAATAGGTTTAAAAAGAATTGGATGCATGTAATGACAATTTTATCAGTATTGAACCTATTACAAGGGCCCACATAAGAAGCTAGACCAAGGAAATGTAGCACACGAGGGTGGAACTCCTTCAACAAAACGTTGTGTATTGAGCTCTGTTATTTGTGATTGCTATGTTTTTATATGATGTTATTCAACCATTTAAATTCATGTTTTTAAGTTCATGCAAACCACTAAATTTCACCAAGTTAGATGAATTGACAATCACATGCTCATGGATAAACTCTCTATGGATAAGCAAACCAAAGCAAAGAAAGTTTTATATCTGGAAATGATACTAGCACAAAATGAACTAGTAATCAATTTCAGATCATGGAAGCCCAATTTGATTTATATTTGGTTATTCCATGAGATCCCCCATTCATGAATGGAATATGGTGTGAGGGTGATTGGTTGAAAAGAAATTTAGTTCAGCCCAATCTATGGCTAGGTCATGTGTGGAAGTATCCAACTTGGTTGGACTTTTCATATTTTAATAAGAGATATTTCCCTTGTATATTTTATGAGTAAATTTTGTTATGATATGGCTTTGATGGTTGTTCTATCAGTGTTATTATTCTAGTTAGAAGTATGGTTTTATGACATATTTTAGTTATGGTTCTCATCATTTTTTTATTGTTAAATCAATGGTTATTGAATGCATTACCTAAGAGATGTTATTTTGGGTATTATGAGAGGGAAACATACCGTATTTACGGTTTTCAGATAAGTATGAGACCGCCGTATTCATATATGCATTTATAACAGGTAGTTTACATGTTTGCTATGTGTTTGACAAAACACCTAGTATGATCAAGCTAGTCTAAGTCAAGTTTTGAGTTGAGAGTCAATGTTTAGATTTTTCATTGTATCAATTATGATTCTCTGGTGAGCTTACGGAATTAATGAACATATATGTAGTTATAACCCACAGGTACCATGTACACAAAGTGTTTGTATAAATGAGTAATTCAGACCTCCAACTTCTCAACATCATAACTTTGGTATATGATCTTCAATTCGGTATTTTCCTATTAGTCATCATATTGAGTCTTCATCAAGTGACTCCCTCACCCTTAGTGATATGATCTAATGTAATTGTGAGCCCTTGCCCCCTCTCCAGTATAGTTTCAAGGGTAATCCCTTCATTGATTATACTTTTCCTCCTCAGAAACACCCTCAAGGGTTTGATCACCCCATAGTCTCCCCTCTTTAGCGCAATCATCATGTGAAACCTAATTATGTTTTCCCATCTTGTCAGTGTCCCTGTCTGACTAGTCGTAACCCTGTGATGGAAAAGTCTGATGGAAAAGTCTTTTCAATAGATTTATGATTACACTTTTCCTGCATATATGGTCCCTTTTCCATCTGCAATGCCTTGTCGTTTGGTAATTGAATATTGTAGTTTTTTTAATCATGGACACTTTTGGGTCTAGACTAATGGAGTGATTCAGTGGAAAGAATCAGTTAGGTTTGTGCCCTTGTCCCCTAGACCCGTTCTGGATATTGGCCTTGAATTATAGTCTTGTGGGATACCTTTTGCTGACTATATGGCTTTCAAGATGTTGTTTCATGGGAAACCCCGATTTCGGTTACATGGCCCCACTTGCTTATTTTCTTATATTGCCCTCTTTTCACTCATTTTTACCCCATTCATAATTTCTCCCACCCAGGTCCACATTCCTACACTTGGTCCACATAGGATTAACTTTCCCCTTTCCCTTTCCCACACCTCGAGTTATGGCCTAGAATTATTCCTGCAGGTTGATGTAGCTAAAAATAAAGCTAAAACCATATTCGGGCACATTAAACATGAAAACGTAGCACAGAATGAAAAATATGGTCGGGACAAACACATTTAGCACATGGGAAAAATCCAATACGTGAGCTCTACCACATCATCATGGCCATCACCTTGGTTTGTACATGTTATATGAACCTCCATCATGATATAAGAACCCATGATTGTCGCAATCCCCTATGGGAAATGAACTGCACCACCTTAAAAGTGGGTATTCACTCCTATATATTATATATCATGCTCTTACTCGTTGAGCCCTAAGAATTTAATGAAAGAAAATCATAAAAATGAAAAAGGCATATGAAAAAGGGTGGAAAAATCATATTCAAGGCACCTCATGTACCAACATTTCTCCCATCTATACATTATAAACCAAAATGTGGGCTTCCCTCTTATTAACTACCATAGTACCCCATAATGTGACCTAGGGAATCCCCTCCCTATCCCCTACTTCATTTTCCTATCAATCACACGCCACCACTTTTTGAAGGATGTAATTTCAAGATATTATCCCTTTTAGAAGTAAACACCACCTAATAGGATTATTGGTTAACCCCACTTGGATTTTAGGGGACATAGGCACATCCTAAAGCCCATTATGGAAGGGTCAAAAATTAAGATGTCCCCACTTGTGGTCCATGATTAGTAAGCTCCCTTACTCGATTTATCTAATGACTTGTTGTACTCGAAGGCTAGGGAACACATTGAATCTTATGCAATATTGCAGATGGTCTCCATATTTTGTTTGATCTCCATATTCGAGGTCTTAATCATCTAGAGGGATACATTGGAACGTGTAAGGTGTGTGTTGAGATCCATGGGCTTCCAAAAATGCAAGAAACGCTCCATGTATTCCCACATCAATTCATAGTTTGCTCATGGTTCACTTATTGGATGAGGAAGATGCACCTGATCCATCAAGCCTAGTTGGCCCCATATTTTCACCATACACTTGGCATATGGTTCGGGACTTGCACGATGATGTGGGATCACCTAAACCATCATCCTCACCCTTGTAGGCATTCTAGAGACATCTTTTAAATGTTTGGAGACCCATGAGGAAAACATTATTACAAGGGGCCAACCCCTTGTCCACTACTTTTGAGGGTCCTGGTCTTCATTATTGCACCCATGGACCTCATGATGCCTCTTAGAGGGCCCTATGACATGTATACATTATTATTTGACCTCTTGAGAGGCTTACTCTTTCATTTATGGGCTAGTTGTGTGGGCTTGTCACCAAAACTTGGATTATTAGAACATTATTTTATTTTTGGGGATTATGTAGGACAAAGAGGCTAATTAGAACTCATTAATGTATAGATACAAGTGAGATTATTTCATTTTCCTAGCGTCTCTTTGAATTGTATCTCCTCTCTCTTGAGAATTTCACAGTTTTTCTTAGTGGATGAATTAGAGCTTATGGATAAACTTTGAAATGTGGATTTGTTCTATCTTATCTTGGAGCTTCTATATTGCCAAATTGTGGATGATTCAATATATGATATTACATGTAAGTGCATGACTTAAGTTTTATTCTTGTTTTACTTTGACATATACATTTGGAATGGGATTTTTTCTGTTCTTACAGCTAACTGTTGCATGCATTTACTGCTTCATTTGTGAAATTTTGTCTCTACTATAGAATTTATCAACGTACGTGCCATGTAATGTGAACTAAATATCCTAGCCATAATTGTATTAGAGAATTTATTCAGAGAAGTCATCTGTTGTTTCACAACAAAGTATACAAGTTGCAAGATTATTTCTCTTTGATCGAGAAGTCCAACGAAGTAGTGTTGAGGCCTTGTTGACTAATAGCCAAAGGTACTCACTCATATTCCTCATAGACTTGATCCTCTCAAGGCTAAGGAATTGATCTACCAAAACCTTAAACCGACTTTTTTCACCTCTTCTCTAGGTCTAGTCCTCTAGGTTGCCTAGGGAATAAATTATCTCATGATATAGCCATCTAAATTATTGGATTTTTGGTGCAAAATTGCATTGGTGTGTTCTTGAGAATCCCTCCAAATTTCATGTAATTTCGACTGTGTGATCTTAATCTATTGCAAGCCCTGGCTGGAAGATAAATTCTTGCCCTTGGTTTTCCGTAGGCTAGAAACCTCACTAGGATTCTTGCATTGCCTTTCATTGAAAAACCATTCATCGATCCCTTTCCCCTCCCTAACTAGGTCAATCATATCATTGGTTCCTAAACTCCCTGCCCTTAAAGTGACGTGCGTCCACATGGTCCCATGTCATCCCATATCTTATCAAAGTCAACTCTTCGAAAAGCACCTGGGAAACTAAGTTCCATGAGGATTTTAGGGTTTAGGAAGCTCCTTTACAAGTCACATTCCCTAAACCAATCCCTAAATCCCTATTCACCTATCTTAGAGAGCCTTGCACATTGCTTAAAAAGAAAGCAACTCCCACTCTTTAGTCTCTCTTAGGAAAGGGTCATCAAGATCATTTCACGCCCATCTTAGTTGATATATCATTCATAAGTAATTCTCTAAATATCAGGAATCCTCCCATTTGTTAAATTCCATGAAGAGTGGGAATATTTAGTTCTGGTGATAGTGGGTTTTAGCTTCATTTTATTCCTTAGCCTAGTATTAACCCTTCAAGGATCAGCTTTTAGGACCCTTGCTAGTTTGAGCAGTAACAGGTACCGTGATATTTTTTTATAACATATAGCTATATTTTCCAAATTTTATTGTGTTTCCTTATGTTCCATCAAATTGTGTTTCAATTAGTCTCCCTCTTTCGTAAGGCATTTAAGGAGAATTTAATCAATCTATTCCTTGGGATACTAATTTTAGGGAGGTCTTATGACTTACTAGGGTAATTTTTTGCATTGATTCAAGTGTGAACTGAATTGAAGCTACATGCAATGACTATAAAGATGAGAGATCAACATTGGGAGTGAAAGGATCTTTAGCCAACTCAATACCTAAAGCCATGCATCAAAAATTTTGGGTAGGGATGTCTGAAAGGGATAACATTTATGTACTTCTATGTGATGGATCCACCCTATGAGGGGCCATAATCTAGACCCTAGGGTGAAATAGAATAGTGCCTTATCTATTGATCTTAGAGAGTGAAAGTTAGGTTGTGGAGTCAAAACTTTGGTAATAGTGGGATTTCCTTTTGGATTTATGGAGCTAAATATTTGAAAGTTATGGGGAAATGTATATGGACAGCAAGTATTGATAGACAAACTCATACTGTTGTGGCCCCTTTAGTCTCAATATAATTAATAGAGAAGGCTACTATATGATATATCAATATAGAAACATCATCAATGCTTTGGAGGAGAATAGAGGGGGAATGAGAAGACTAGATTTGAACACATTATACTTCAACCACTAATAAAAATACACCCTTATATTAAAAGCATTTGGAATCAGGCCCAACAAATTCTTTTTAAATTCAAGCTATCAAAACATACATGTACTTAGCTCCAAATAAATGGACTCCTTCCTTATGGTTTTATTAAGACTTATTTTTCCCATTTAACATATGCTATTTAGAAAATTCTTTACTAAGATCTTCAAATTTTTTCTATGAAATATCTAAAAATCTCTTGCAATAGTGTATATTGATAATTTCTTAATTATATTTTTGGATGACAATATTTAAATGGATGTAGATTTTCATTGTTTCATATTTATATTCCCAGGATAGTTTGACTTTTGATGACACTACCTCAGTGAAATTTGTAGGATCTTCACATATCTAATGTCCTTTCTGATACAACATTTGTCGGTTCTACAATAACATCATTAGGTATATTATTCTTCCATTGAATTTACTAGAAATAATAATCAAGAAACTCTCATCATATATTATACATATACATTAGATTTTCGATGCCCTGTCATTCGGTAGCTCTTGTTATATTTCATACCTATCCATTAGATTTCCCACTATGGATCGTCCAATTCTCTATTGTCAAAAAATCTCCTCATATTTTATATTCTCTAGCACCCTATCATTAGACCATATCTGTTATATTTTTCACTTACCCATCGAATCATAGACATTGTATGGTCGAAAAAATCTTTCAGGAATTTGTAATTAAATGATGAATCTTCGATGTAGTATTGTCGAGTAGCACATTGATTATTTGACATGGCTTTGTCACATTAAATTACAGGCTTTGGCCATATTTCTAAAAGTATTCCATTGCATTACATTGTATATATATTGATGAAGCTTCCATTAAAGATCCAATAGTTGATTTGCACCTTTTCGCCAGTTATCGAATGAGGCATGCGTGTGAATTATTTAATAAACTTTATTTGCATTAGTTTTTTTTACTAAGTGTCACCAATGAAACTAGGAAACAAGGATTGTTACAGTGAGAACATAAGTTTGTCTAATAACGGAGAAAGGGCCATCAAATTTTAATCCACTAAACAGTAGCGCAGGAGTACCACTAGAACATTTTGGAAAGAAAATATCTCCCTTCGCAGATCAAAATTTATAGACTACAACTAGCGTACCAATGTTGGGCCTCCCCGTGATCACTGATAATTTAACAAAGTTGTCATGTTTGCTACTTTTCTGATTGTGAACAACATCAAATTTCTTTTTAATTGGGGAAAAGAAAGAGTTGATCATTGACTCCTAACAATTTCTTTTGTAGTTCAGTGTAGCTTCTTCCCTATTAAATTTTTCATATAGGCCACTAACTGGAGTTAAGTGACACATATGTTGAAATGTTTCTTATCACTATACAATTTCCCACTACTAACATAATTTTGACTCCAATACTTCTCGTTCTAGACAATTCTAGATAGTTATCTGCTCTTTTCTCCTATGTATCAACCTTATCATAATCATGCTCAAAACCTTGATAAAATTGGAGCCTACCCTGACCCTCCACCTCATATATTTGGGTCTCAAATGAGCTTTTTTTTATTGGAACCTTTGGCTGAAACAAAGGCTGATGTAAGGTCCAAAATATTTATCCTAGGTCAGTGATCAAGCTATAATCCACTACATATTTGAGCAATATGTTGCGTAGTATCACTGAAGAAAGAGTCCCATATGAAACATCCTTCTTATCGTCTCATGATTTCCCTACTAATGTGTAACCTAAGCCTATAGAAAAAACCTTTTAAAAAGATTGGAAGCCGTAGCCATGATGCATGCTACCCGTCCCCCTCAATAGAGGATATAGAGCATGTAGGACGTCAATCTTAAAGCCATAAAGGCCACTCCTCATCTTATTTGTATCATAATTACTAAGGATTTATCTCTCTCTCTCTCTCTCTCTCTCTCTCTCTCTCTCTCTATATATATATATATATATATATATATATATATAGTGATTCTTGGGCTTCATTTTTGAGGTCTTGAGTGATTACATTTTTCTTTGCGATGTGATATAATGGAATAACATATTTGAACATAGAATCGTTAATTGATTTTTTTTTTATTTGGATAATATGGGACATACATACAAAATTTCAACGTTGAATGTTAACTATATACATTATATAAAACAAGTGAAAAAAATGAAAAAATGTATAGTTAAAAAAATGTATTTGTGTGTTTTTAAAAATGAAGGAGATATATTATGTCTTCTATACTAACCATGGAGTAGATATAGGATGTACACATATACACAAAACATAAATTCTTCTTGACCTTGAATTTATCAAGCAATGACCACCTTTCCCTTAGAGTAAATAATTATTTTAAATTTTACCATTTAAAGATGTTTAAGTATATAATATTATGCTTATTTAAATATCTACTATTAATTATTTATAAAACATTTACTTTTATTGTTTGTTTTATGGAACTTGCAGTCATACACCTACAATTATCATATAATATTTTTTTGTTTTTTATTATTATATTTAACAAAAATCAATTATTGATTTTTGTTTATCCCTATAATTTTTTTTAAATAAATTTCACTTTATTTGATTTAAAATGGAAGAGAGTTTATGTTAATTTATAAATTTCAACAGCTTCTTTTAAAAGTTCGAATTTCGCATAATAAAATAGAAATACCTCATACCTGAGAGACTGCAGGGTTCGACGATAGTTTTTCGGCGTTTAGATTTTTAGCTGACTGTGTCATGATTTTCCGGTGGCTGTTTATAAAACCTGTCACAGATCCCTTCCTTTCCACAGCTTCACGTTTTGTTTCCAAAATGGGCACTGTGTCTTGTGGACACCCTGTCTTAACTGAAAAATTTTGTGCCACTTTTGTCTTTTGTTCATTCCTCGTTTCCATTGACGCTTGCTCCGAACCCTTCAACAAACACACATCCAAACATGATTTTCTTCCAACGGTGTAAAAGGAAATGGCAAAGTAATCTTTGATTATTGTTCCTATTAATAACGGATTATGCATCCTATTAATTTATTACAAGGGGAAATTAAGAAAATCGATGGAAAAAGGATTATAATTATTACGAAAATCGATGGAAAAAGGATCAACATTTCGAAATAAGTTCAAATAAAAAAACTGCCGTATATAACTGTAATTATTTTTACTCACCCGAAGAGATATTTGATCAGCGTACAATACACACAGAATGCTATCTCCATGTTCATTCTGCAGTCAGAGAAATGTTATTAGAAAATAGTGTACAATATAAATATAACATAGCATAGAATTCTATACAATATATCCTAACATACGCTGCACAAATGTAGAGATGTAACAAGATTGGAGAGTACTTGAAATTTGTGGACTGCTGGAGGATTGACGTAACTGAGATATTCGTCAATATTCATGTTATGCACGCCATTTTTTTTTTTTTCATTTTCTTTAAATAAGAATAGTTTTTTTTATCGGATTTCAAAATAGTTATCAAGAACACTTTCATATTTAGTTATGCAAAAATCTTTGATCAAAATATTATCCATGGTAATCACAATCATTCATATATATAGTCTAAACTATATTTCTATAAATCTAATGACCTATTACATTGTCTAGTTCTATATTGAGTTATAGTATTGGTTGGAACATGACCTTCCATTTTCTCAAGACAATTTTTTTTTGTATATATTAGTTCGCTAATATAAATGTAATTTGGTTATAGATGTTTGAATATTTTAGAAATGGTGAATATTGTGAAATTGCTAATGAATTAAAAAATTAATTATATTTATTTATTAAGATTTATAATTTATTCCAATTTTGCTATCAATATAAAAATATCTAATTTAAAATAATCATATTATATTATATTTTATATTTTCTAAAAATAATAATTATAAAATATCTATTTTTTAAATAATATAAAAATCACCATATTGTATTATTGTTTTATGCTAAGGGAGTTAATTTTCCTAGGTAAAGTACTTACTCAAATGAAAGGTTTGGTAATTAATTCTAGATTTCAAATAATATAAACCCTTAATATAAACCCTAATTCCTATACAAGACTCTTTTAAAAAATAGTTCAATATAATATAGTTATTGAATAAGTTAGAAAAAAAAGCTAAAGCAATCACAATAGGAATGACATTATACTTTAGCATCAGTTGATGAGTTTTCGTCTCTCTTGTCATCTTGTGATTTTTAGAATGGTCTTAATGATTGGAATGGTCAATGGTCTCTCTTGTCCTCTTGTGATTTTTAGAATGGTCTTAATGATTGGAATGGTCAATGACATAACCAGGAAAAACGCAAACTTTTGGATTTGGATAATCAAATTTATATATTATTTAACACTAATTAAATAAATTTTAATTCTACGAAATATTTTTGGTGTGTTGAAGGGATGACATTCGATGTTGATGATGACATTACAAATATTTAACGTATTTCTTCTATTTCATAAGCTTATGTTTAATTTATTTCACACGCTTAAGCTTAAATTTCTCCTCAATTTTCAAATATAGTGTTAGGATTCTCCTAGTGAATATATCTACAAAAAATTTTACTTTAGTTTGGATGTACTAGTGTACAACATTGTAATATTTGAGGACCCTATCTTGATCTTTCATTGATGCAAAGTTCTATGGAAATGCGATATAAATAACTAGTGTACTATTGCATAAAATGGTGTTGAACTTAGTATAATTGATGTGACATGATGTACTAATCATCACCATTTCCTACTAATATAGGTTGGATTACTATATAATTTTTTATTGGTCTAAATACATTTAGAGTTTGAAGATTAAATTAATCATCTTATGGGAGCAATTTTATTGATAAGACCTAGTTGGAAGAATTGAGATTTGAAACCTTTTGGGTTGGGTTTGAGGCCTTAAATGATGCTTTGTGTGGGTTAAAATTTATCTCTTAAGTACTAAACCCAATGATTCTATTCTACACTTAAAGATTCTTCTAAGGTTGCAATAAATATGTCAATCAAAGTTTGAATGCAAAAGTTCATCCTAGAATATGAATTATCATGATTAATCACTATAATTCAAGGGGATGCCACGCCATCCCCCATTACTCATAAAAAATTGGGTAGCCACATGAATACTTTAAAACAGACTCTAGGAGGGTCAAATTTATAATGCTAGTTGTGATTTGAAGGCCTCAAATTTGGCCCATTGTTTGCTTTCCTATTGTGTTATAACTAAGCCACTAGGAGGAAAGGGGGTTATATTCATTTTGATTGTACTTTGTTTCAGAGAGAGTAGAAAAACTTGAGGGTGGAACCATGAGCAATAATAGAGGGGTTTTTCGTTCCATAGTAGCCAATGGGCAAAAAAACTCAAGTAACACCATAGAGAGTGTCTTCTCCTTTTTACTTCCAATATTTCCATTCCACACAAAAGGGAGTAGAGTACCTGTAGTTTCCAACTACATTTTCTCCTATAATGCTTTCCCAAAGCATATAATTGTGTTCATTGTTATTGGTATGTGTTTTTATATCATTGTTCTATATTCTCTCATTATATTTATGCCATGAAGAAAAAATAAAATTAGTAATAACATATATGGAATCTAAAAGAATCAACAATTTATTGTAAATATTTAGGTTTATCTTAATAGATATGTTGTGATAAAATTTCATGTGGAATATCCACAATAATTTATATGTCACCCACAGAAATAATACTCTTCCTTGAGTGCTTCTATGAAGTCCCCTTCATTGGGGTCTTTTGATGGTTCAATTCCTCGCCTTGTTTCTACCTTTATTAATTCAAAATGGTAGGCCTATAGCCAATATTTCTTCTGAAAACAACCCTTCATTACATAATTAAGAAAATAAAAATTGATGTTTTTATAATGGATAATTAGGTTAAGATCATACTTCTCAATATGATACTCACTAATGCATGAAGGAATGGTTCTTTTCTTAGCTCTAAAACATGGATTGTGGTTTTTGTATTATTAATACTAATGTCTACAAAAAAAGAA
>APFE030893573.1:0-17787 GCA_000404065.3 Pinus taeda | reverse complement strand
AATGTTTAATTGTTGGATAATGTTCAATATTTAGGTCTTTTTCTATTTTGCCCATCTACAGAATCCAACTAAACAATATTTGCCAAAATTTACAATTTGAATTAATGGAATCGATATTGTTAATGTAAAAGAGGATTCAACACCCCATAATTCCCCTATTATAACAAGATTGTACAATATTAATATTAAATATTTGCAATTTCATTAATTCAAAATGATTATTGTTATTTCAGAGTAAACATATTTGATTATATTGATTTTTCTTCCCTTTATTTTGAGTAATTAAAAAATACCATTTCCTATCATTTAAAAAAATTCAAATTTTGAATTTAACTTTTAATTTAATCATTTGTTTTAAATGGCATATTCAAATTTATTCAAAATTAGATTGTACTTGGATGAAGGGAAATGCCAATTTGAGGTTCCCTTGGGTGAGCCCTCAGGTTATATTCTATCATTTTTATCTCTAGCTAAGGGCAGTAAATAGTTAACTAATATACGAACATACACGAGGATAAATAATAATACTCATTTTTCTGGATTATATATGGATGTTTCTAGCCAATTTTTTTAATCTTTTGAATTTTGATTTCGTTATATATATATTAATTATTATAGTATATTATATATATATTATAGTTATTTGATTTACATTACAGTGAAGTTATTTGAAAAAATTAAATTGTATTTCTATATTTCAATATTTGTATTTTAATAATCCTAAAAAATATAAACTAAACTAATTGAAAAAATTGGATAAATAACATTTATTCAATTTGATAATTGTATCATTTTCACATTAGTTTTTTAATTTAACAATCACTTCCACCCGAAAAAACAAATACCATAACGTAAGGAAAAAATATTTGCCCCTAAAAGCCAGAACCAAATTGACAGAAAAAGGGAAAATCCTACAATGATGGAAACTAAAGAAGAATGATTTCTCACACGCAACAAAATTACAAGATGTTCCCACCATTGACTGTTCAATTAGTCTTGAAATTCACACATTGACTTGTAGCTTTTTCCCACTAATTGGTTGTTATAAAGAATTCAATTAAAGGAGGTTAAGATCTCACAAAGATGTTGTGATCTCACAAAGATATTTAGAAAACTAATAATATCAAACAACCGAGTTTCACATTGAAACTAATTTATCATCTACAACAATTTTTTACTTATACCTATGAAAAGGCTAATATCCATTTTCATGAAAAAGAAGAGGGCTTGTTTTGTTTCAGATGACATTGGCCTAATCTAATATCTCACATCAATCAACAAATGTATGAGGAGGGTCATGTCTCTATGTTTGAAACCTCTTGTTCCTATATAAATAAGTCATTAGTTTTGTTTTAATAATAAATGTATGAGGAGTGTCATGTCTTTGTGTATGAGTCCTCTTTGTATCTATGTTTGAAACCTCTTGTTGTTATATATATAGTTAGTTTTCTTTTCATAATAAAAGGGCATCCATGTTGACAACCCTGCACATTAGTTCATTACATTCTTCTAAAATTGGTTTTCTTTCGGTATGTAATGGATTTCCTACGGAGACAACACTAATAATTGTAACACCCATCTACCATGTAGTAGAAAGATTTTTTTATTGCAGCTTTACTCGGTGAGAAATTTTCTATTAACTCTAACACTAACAACTGTAACACATGTCTACCACGTGTTAGAAAGAATTTTTTTTTTGCAGCGTTACTAGGTTGTTTCCTGTAGATTTAGTTTAGTCATTTTTCTTAGTTTATTTGTTTATAAGGGATGAAAGTGGTATATATCCTTAACTGTTTCATGTTTTTAGAACATTGTAATCTAGGGAAATATTACCCATGGGGGCTTCACTGGGGGAGTAGTGCCATACCACGTGCATTCATATTGGGGGATTTATATTAAGGAAAAAATGACATAATATATTGAGCATATAATAGGGGTTAAAGGGTTTTTATGTTGGAAGGTATAAAAAATGGAGCTCAAAGTTAATGAAAAAATATAAAGGGGTATGAAAAATGTTAATTAAAAAATGGATACCTACAATATCTAGTGAAGTAGGGTTTTTTTAAATTGGGAAGGTGTATTGGGTTTGTATTGGTAGGAGGTTAATTAATGTGATTTTTAGATGTATTTTTCAATATGTAGTCAAATTAAGGGTATTGCTTAGTATGTCGTGAATGCACGTGCTATGTCAGAGGTTAATTGAGTGAAGCTCCCGTGGAATTACCCAAACTTTGGTTAGGCAATCATCCACTATATTAAGAAGCGTATGAAGCCATTTAAACACTCCAAATTAAATAGAAACAGACAAATACACAAAACTCAGAGACCTAAAGATAGAACACGATACAACCATTAAAAAAAGACATATATATTGAAGCATATTATTGTTTTTATAAATTCATAACTAATTATTGAATCTTCATTATTTTTATAAATTTATAATGTAATTATTGCATCATCAATTCTAGTGCTATGGTGGAAAATCAAATACTATACTACAATTTTCTAAATATAGTAAAAACAATATAATCTTAGAGTCGCCAATTTTTTTTAATGAAAAAAGCTATTTATATTTATATCTCTTCATCCAACACCATCCACAAAAAGAAATAACATCACTAATATTTTAGAGAACCATTACATAAAATGTCTAATTAAATCAAAATGTTCTCAAAGATGTTGTATTTACATGTAAAAGCACCTAAACTCCAATACGCACCTCTTTACATTCCAATTTCAAACCCTTATCTTCCTTATCTTCCTTTTCCTTAGTGAATTTACTTTTTTCATCCTTCACGTGAAAATTAAGAAAACAGTCAAAAACATACATGGCAACTTTTTTACCTAATAACATAATTATAAAGCATGAAATGACTAAAACAAACAATTTCAACCAGATTTATTAGTTGACTCAAAACCACGAGCATGCTCAGCATATCTCGATACAATCACCATGGTTGATTTCGAACACGATTGACCATGGTTGATGATGGTTGATTTTCATAGTTAAGACAATATTTGTCACAATGCGACATTGGATCATGGTTGCCATGGTTGACCGTGGGGTCCACCATGGTTGTCATATTGTGACCATGGTTATCAACCATCGTTGACCGTGATTGACTATGGTTCACCATGGTTGATTTTCATATCGATATAATCTTCATCACAAAGTGATGTTTGAACATGATTTCCCATGGTTGATGATAATTGATTTTCAAAGTGAGAAAATCTTTCTCACAATGCGACATTGGACCATGGTGACCATGTTCCACCATGGTTGTCATAATATGACATTCATCACAATGTAATCCCACGGAATAAAATTAAACCCAAGGGTTTAATAATATAAACCCAAGGTATATAAACCGAGGATAAATATTATAAACCCTAAAATAAACATGGTTGACCATGGTTGATTTTGCATATTGACACAATTGAAATGACTTTCAAAAATAATTAATCAAAATATTAACTTGTCAACTCAAACCAAAAATTATACTAATAACAAATTTACCCAAGGTATATAAATCTAGGATAAATATTATAAACCCTAAAATAAACATCGTTGACCATGGTTGATTTCCATATTGACACAATTGAAATCACTTCTAAAAAATAATTAATCAAAATATTAACTTGTCAACTCACATGAAAAATTATACTAATAACAAATTTAATCCTAGTCATATCATTGACATTGAAAATACTCATTCACTTACAAATAATACACTTGAAAAACTTCTAGTAAATTATAGTTGTGTAAAAGATTCAACAAGTTAATACCAAATAATTATTTTAAGTTAATTGTGGAATAATTAAATAAATATTTTTTTTAGTTTTATCTAATAAATATTTAAATTATAAAATGAATATGAATGCGAATCATTGAGAAATAATAATATTTTTTATTATAACTGGAAACTTATAATATATTTTTAAATTAATTATTTATTACACAATTATTATTATATTATTTTTAAAAAATTTGTTATAATTTATTTTTTCGTTTAAAACAATATTCAACCCTTTTGTTTTTTTAAAACCTTAATAAATTATAATTCCTTTTAATATTTAAAAAATCTATTTATATACAAAAGTTTAATCAAAAATATATTTCTATATTATAAAATTCTTTGAACAAATCCATCTCTATGGCTGCCTTAGCCAGATAAGACATGATACACCTCAATTAATTTTTTCTCTTATATAACTTAATATTCTACGGTTAACATTCAACATTATTTAGAAGAACGAAAAATTCCTTTAACGAGGTTGATTTACTTCTAGCACACAATCCAAAGACAAAGTTTTCAACTGCAAAAGAGAATGGTGACTTTCTTGGCCGAGGGTATGGTTCACTCCATTTGAATGTTATAATCGGAAAGCGCATAAAATCCATCTTCCAAATTTTGTGGATAAAAATTATCATCCCCTGATTACTACTATTCTCTTGTCATACATCTTAGCGTTCACATGTCAATAAAATCCGAACTATCTATACACAATAATAGTTTTCCTGAAAATGACTTTTAAAAATATATTTGCATATCTCCTTTCCCAAAAGTCTATTCAAGTTCCATCATTTTCCCACTTTCTCGACTGACGAATAATAATTAGATATGTAATCTCTATATTGAAGCAATTCACCAGTTTTGGTTTTCCCGCTCTCCAGTGACGAATAATAATTAGATATGTAATCCCTGTATTGAAGCAATTCACCAATTTTGGTTTTCCCACTCTCTCGAGTGACGAATAATAATTAGATATCTAATCTCTATATTGAAGAAATTCACCAATTTTGCGAGATGATAATAATTAACGGCCATAAACAGACATAAAATGGTAATGATAAATGATTACAAAATACAAAATTTACCTATCAGAAAGTGCACAGACTCCAGTTCTACACGGGGTGGTACACATTCGAATGTGGATCAATGATTATAATCTATTTTAATTTCAAATGGTGCGGGCCTTCATTATCAACAAAGATTTAAATTGATTACTCTGTTTTGTTTGACTTTTAAGTTGATTAATTTTTCTTTTTTTCTATTAATATTAAAGGTTTTTCTGCTAATATAATTTTATTCCGGTGATTGATCTAGTTAGGCTTAGCTCTAAATTCAACATCCTTCGATAAATATATTGGCTATGCTTTAAAATTTTATTGAATCAACCTTCAGTATGGAATGCATGCAAGGTTTACATAGTTAACGATTGCTTATGATTTGTTTCATGACCATGTTATAGCGACTCTCTATGCAATTCCCCTTGGTATTCAACAAATTAAGAGAGCCTCCTTTGAACTTTCTGGAAGTTCCCAGTGTTGCTCAGCTACGAGGACTTATGGTTGGTTTGGTGCTTGCAAGGTGTCATGGGCATCACCGCTAATGTTCAAGGTTTACAATCGAATGGTGCAGATGTAGATAGGCTGCTTAAGGGTAACTAACCTGCCATTCCACTGCATTGTCAGCTCATTTGCACACTACACTATTGGGTAGAGTTCCACTGTCGGTGCTGCAACTGTAATTAAAAGTTAGCTCTGGAGTTATGGTTGCCACTATTACGCCCACGCACGATGAGTGTAGCGTCTTCTACTAAAATTTTCTTTGTCTCATTTCCATATTTATTCGGATATACATGCTGTTGTAACTCTATTTTCCTTTTTCTCCTTTGGGTTTTCAGCTCTCAGTTGTGTTGGAACTACTACACCTACATGCAGACTCTCAGTTAGAGCATGCAACTACATGCAACTGCATGCAAACTCTCAGTTAGAGCATGCAACTACTTGCAACTGCATGCAGACTCTTAGTTAGAGCATGCAACTACATGCAACTACTACACATCTACATGCAGACTCTTAGTTAGAGCATGGGATTGCATGCAAGATTCCTTTTGCATGATTTACTCCTTGATTTGCTCCTTCTTTAACTCCGCCACTGACTAGTTATCTCCAGAACTTGTTGTAGGTGTTGAGTCTTCTCATTGATCACCACTACAGTTCATTACCTTGGGATCTTCACCCACTATAGTTCATTACCTTGGGATCTTCACCCAGTAATTCTATATAATGAGCATTGTAACATATTTTCTATTGAATCATTCTTTTCTTCTTTCAATTTTCTTGTAATGTTTTTGCTCTGCAAAGCTATGTGTTCAACCTTTACTAGCTAGATTCATCTGTGCAGGTTTTCTAACACATTTACAGTATGAATGTGGCACCTACTTCTATTGGAATAGATTTCCATAGAATTTGCTTGCTTTGTGAATACAAATTTCGCAGGAGCAGAAAATGGTGTGAACCAAATATGATTTGGTAGCTCATTTTTAAAATTGCGATTCACGGGGACTATTAATGGCCAAAGCCTACAATTAAAGGCTAATTATAGCCTTCCATGTCATATGCTCTCGCCTGACATTTAAATTAATTAACCATATATTAATAGCAAGACTATGAGGCCAAAGCCTACAACTAAAGGCTAATTATAACCTTCCATGTATATGCTCTGGCCTGACATTTAAATTAATTAACCATACATGCATATTACATGAATCCATTGCCATGGAAGAATGCTCCTTTGTGAATTAAAAAGTATGGTAATCAATGTATACATGCATACTACATGAATCCAGTGCCATGGATGAATGCTACTTTGTGAATTAAAATGTATGGTAATCAATGTAAGAAATTTAATACCTTAGGGCAAAATGAGTAGAGTTTTAAGTGAAGTTTATGAACATTGGGATGGTAATGGATGCAATTCTCAATTCTGGACATTTTTAAATTATGTTATTGTATTTTGGTTTACTTTTTCTATCCTACCAATCCGGTTTAAAAATGAACATATCCATAATGTTTAAGTGTAAAAAGATTAATGGAAAATATTATTAAAGTGTTATTTAGCTGTTACTATTTTTTAATTACAACTTCATATAAAAAATTTATAAACAATTTAGAAGTATTAACAACATATTTGTTTTAAAATTGAAGATTTTTTAATTACAACATTATATAAGAAATTTATAAACAATTTTGAAGTATTAACAACATATTTGTTTTAAAATTGAAGAATGTGAATATTAAAGTGATTATGATTTGTATAATAGATTATTAAATTTATTTTAAATCTATCTAGGTAAAAAGAGGCCTGAAGTCTCACAAGTTAATCTCATGAATAGGAAAACATTAATCATGATATTCAGAGTTGTGAAATATCTCACAATTTATTGAATTTTGGCTAGTTAGTTTTTGTGATTTTTTATGACTTTGGCTAGATATATTTTAAATCTAATTATTAAAATCATTAAAAAAGTGTTAAGTAAGTTGAATTTCTATGTTGTGTTCAGCCCTTAGACTTGATGTTGGATTCATTATATTATGATTAGCAAATGGTCCTTCTTCATTTAATATTAATAGTAACTTCCTTAGGCACTTTTAAAACTGAGATTTTAACTTTTTCTTTTCTTCAACTTGTCATTATCAACTATTGTTCTATGATGAATGAGACTTTTTGCTCAATGAAAAGGCCTCTAGTATGAGAGGTTTACATTTTGCTGCCATCTCTTATATCCTACTCTTTTATCATGTTCTTTCATACATGGCACTATGAGCATAATTATCTCCTCTTTTATCATGTTCTTTCATATATGGAACTATGAATGTAATGAGCATATTGTTACTTAGTAACAACACATGTTTAGTTTTTATGAAGAGTTGAAGGAGCCCCTCAAACCCAAGAGCATATGTATTGGGATAGTTCCTAAACATCCAGAAACTTTTGAATAAATGACACGTATGATGGTAGAGATCTCTATAGAAATGACACGTGATTGTAGAAATCTCTCTATTCAATAAGGTATCCAGGATGCACATATGACAATTCATGAGGAGGAGGCATGAGATAAGTAGCTACAACATATATTTAGAACATGCAATGAAAAAATATGGTCTAGTAAACTAATCTTACAAAAGCATTTTTATGAAAATGGAAAACATCATACAAACAAAGATCTAGTTTACAACATGATTTCTATTAGAAGATATTATATGAGAATTTTAGTATCGGTCATTTATGAGTACTAAATCTTCACATTAGAAAAGTTATTGATTCATAACCATGCATGGGATGGTATTTCTAAACCCACTATAATTTTTTTCCGTTCTTTAATTTTCTAAATGTCATTATAAAATTTATATGTATTAACAATCACAAGAATAAAGAGAAACTAAGTGTAGAACTATGTGTTCTTAAAAAGTCCTACGTCATAATAAATATACAATAATTTATCTAATTATTATATATAGGCATTTAAATTGATATTTATTAGATTGGCTTTTTAGATTTTTCTTCTATAGATATTAGAAATATTTGTTTTGTAATACTAATCTTGCATCCATGAAATAAGTTGTTGCAAAGAGTAATATAAATCTCTTTCCTAACAATGTTAAAGAGTGGAACTCTTCATACTCCAAAATTAATTTTATGTAATAATTTTGGATAAGCTAAGATTTTTCAGATGTATAATGTATTTTATATCTTAAATATTCATGCATTCACTATGTTAGATCCATGGGAGATCCATGGCATGAATTTAACAACAAAAAAAAATACTTCCAAAATAAATAAATGACATAAATCTAAAAAATAAATACTTCCAAAAAATCTAAAAATTTCCAAAATTTTATATCTTTCCCATAACCAATTTTCTGATTACAAGCCCCACCTATTTTTCAAAATGTTAAATACGCGATGTGGATGCAATGAAGTTGGATATTCTATAGCACATTGAAACTCGTGAGTGAAAAGAATTTTCAAAAACCAAGTTAATTATTTTTAAATATTATAGTTATCTTTTGAGTTGAAGTTAGGTGATATAATTTTTTATTTTTGAGTTATCAATTTCTATTATTTAAATTATATTATTAAATATATAAATAACTTTAGAAATTTAATTTATTTTTTTAATTCTAATAAAATTTTAGTTAATTTTAAATAAAATTATATCTAAAACAAAATAAAACATAATTATATAAATTACCCATCTCACTTTTTTAATTCCAATAAACCTCTAAATTCACAACATAGTCTTGTAATTCCAATACACCTTGACTTATTTTTTAAATAAAATCTACCAAAACTTATACCGAACCCAACCAAAAACAAAAACTTCAAAACAATTACGCTACACCATTTTAAGTAAAAACGCGATATTATAAAAATTGAATACTTTCTTTACGGGTTCATCGATGTCTCTATATCCGAGATCTATCTTCGGTACTACGTCTTTGTATTACGAATCTCCATAAGAGTATTACCCCGGGGTCTCACATGCTCGTACAAAAGATCGCCCCAAAAATAAATAGTGGTCACAAATGTTACTGATTGATTCCATTCCGTTAGTTTTGCTTTCTTGGGGGACAACTACCAACGCTCTCGGTCTGGCTGGCCTGACGAGTTCCCCTGATTTTTCCAAAGTCAACATTCCCAGCAATTTATATCAGAAAATTATTATTATGAAAGGGTTTAGGAGGTACGGACTACACAATAATGCGTTGGAAATGTCCCTGGAGTGATATTTTGTTTGGAATAGGGTGTAATATTCTATAATCGGTGACCAAGCCATGGAGGAGGAGACAGAGCTTCGCGAATTCTCAGGTTTCTTCCCTGAGATCTCTCGCTTTTCCATCACGCGTATCTATCATTCCATCTGCATATGCTCTTCGCGGCTTCGCCTACTTGTGAGTGTTGGGAAGTCAGGCCATAAATAGCTCTTTGTAGTGAACGCTGAGACATTATATCGCAGCGCTGGCGCTTTCATCTGTGTAAAATTATAAATAAATGATTTTGTTAGGGATATATTATCATATTTATGTATATTATATAAAATTTTAGTTGTTTAAGGTTTTTTATTTCAATTTAAAGTGGATGAGTATCTTTTGATTTTTAAAAAAATCAATTAGTGGCTTATATTGATTTTTAAAGGAATATGAGTAATAATTTGTTAAGTTTCATTAATTATAATAAATTAAAAAAATTAGATTCTGGTCATATGGCTACTTGCAGTTTTGCTTGATCATAGAAATAAAATTTTGATGAATCACAATTAGGCTCTTTTCTTTTCTTGTAGTGTAAGCAAATTTTATTTAGCAAAATGGTCTATTTTACAATAAAATGTGTAATCCATTTTTTTCTAAGTTAAATTAGTTTCTTGAAAAGTGGCACCTACCCACCAATTTTCCAATGATTTGAGATTATTCCAATTTTAATAAGTTCGTATTCTAATTAAATAGGGAAAATAATATATAAGCAAATTTAGCAAAATGGTCCATTTTATAGTAATATGTGTAATTTTTTTTCTCAAGTTAAAGTTGACGCGTAACATTTTTATGCATGGTTGACCCATAACATTTTTTTACATGGTTAATCAGATAAATGTGTGCCTTTGTAACACATTCTTGGTGTTCCAATAGTTTTTTTGTTATATTTATGAAGCCTTGACTATATCAAGCACATTAATGTTTTTAATGTAATTATACTAGTTTAAGATATATGAAATATTTAATATATAATTTTATATTTATTTTATATAAAAGTTCTTTTTAATTAAACCAAACATTTATTACATTTTATAAGTAAATTAAAAGTAAATAAATTATAAAAAATAAATTATATCATAAGTGCATTTTTATTTAATATTAAAAAAAGAGTTTTAACTATTTGTAATAAAAAAATCATATTAATACATAATAACAATTATATATGTAACAATTTACCGATTATCTAATATATTAATAATTGAGTAGCTTTTAACTGGGATTTTTTGGAAAGTTTTCTCATTTATTTTCCAATTTGAATTTGGTAGAGATTTATTAAAATTACAAGTCTCACAGGCAGGTGAATTCTTCAAAATTTAAGTGCTCTAGGGGTTTTTTAGGGTGAATCCATACATGCAATAAAAAAATCAGTTTAAACAACACAAATCAAGATTTGGCCACACATTTTTTTTTCGCAAGATTCCCACTGGAAATCAACTAGAATCTCCAAAAAAATCTCACTTAAAGACTACTCCTAACAATAATTGCTTTCTAAAAAACTTTTTTTTTAGCCATTTTAAATAGCTAATATTAAACAACTAATATTTGTAGACATCATCATATATACTCTATGTTGTTTTTTTTTTCCTTTTTCCTTTTTATTGTTTTTGGCCTTACTTTAAATTTTAAAATTTAGTGCCATAAAATTTCATATTATTAAGAGATTCTATAACACAGGGTTGATTGTAGTAGCTACACAGTAACCGTAGACTCTGCTACTTGTGAGTGTTGTTGGGACTACTTGCAAAGTGTTGTTGGGACTACTTGCAAATCCATTGCAAATACCAAAACTCTAAAGGAGTTGGTGATAAGACTTGTTTTCATATTGCTTGTATCTTATTACATTAGGAGCATTGGTGATAGGACTTGCTTTCATATTACTTGTATCTTCCTACTCTATTGAAGTATAAGTAACACTTCAAAAAATTTAAAAACTAATAAGACTACTTGCAAATCTATTCCAAACACCAAAACTCTATTATATCATTGCCCTAATCATTTTATTAATGTGTTAATATTAATTATATTATATATTACTCCGAAAACCTCTTCCGGGTAGAAACATATCAGAACCGTGATCTTAAATTGATATTCAATTTAAGAAGACGTAGAGAAATTCTCTACGTTCCTATAAAAGTTCATACATACTAGAGTTTCGAAAAAAAATGATCATACAAAAGGGGAACAATGAATCGACTCCATTCAGTCTGCATTGCTTTCCGTGGGAAAGAGTACTAAAGGCCCGGGTCTGCAGTACCTGACAAATTCCTTTACTCAAGCAGTGGGAGTATTATGGGCCGTAGTCTAATTAAACTGGGAGTATTATAGGCCGTAGTTTAACTAAATTGTTTTTTATTTTAAAAATATTAGAAATTTTGGTCATTTTAAAAATATTAGAAAACTTGGCCAGATTTTTGTAAATCCAGATTAAATTATAGCTTTTTTCAATTTTTTTTAATTTTTTAATATTGTTTAATTTTTTGGACACTTTTTGTTGAGTATAATGTCATTTTTTTATAAAATCTCATTACAACGTATTCAGAGGCATGCCATTTTCAATACTCATCCCAATTTGTGGATTCAGATATCCTTAAAAGAATTTGATGGGTAGCAGCATTCAAAATTGAACCCGTCCTAGCCTTTCTTTAGGCTCTGGCCCTTCCTAGGAGAGCTAAAAAAATTAAAATATCAAAATCATTCATCAATTACAAAGGTTAGATTGATTTTTTATATTTCAAAAGAAGGGAAATATTTTTAATAGCCTATCAATACTTTTTTAAGTTTACAATAATTTCGATCCTATACTAGTGCATAAATCACTCTAACTAGTGATAGTTTTGTAGAAGAAACCAATCAAAGTCCAAATGACCTCATACAATTTAATAGTTATGTCATGACTTGTGGATGTTTCCCTGAGGCCCCCAACTTACACCAACATGATGCAACTTGCAACAATAAGACATGCAACAATCGTGATACTATTACACCTAGCACAAGGCAGCAATTCACATTGAATAACCATTCAACAACTATGCACGTGCTCTCGCTCCTCCGTGATTATCCTTGAGTGCTCTTTCCCTACATCTATTCTTTCCATTTTCATTTGAATTGCAACCCATCATCCACAGAGGGAAAGTTATCATTCGACGCTAGACTATAAGGTATTTTTCATTATACTCATATCCTCATTAACATTTGGTTTTTCATTCTATGGATTCTTTAATGCAACACTCCTTGAAGTAATGACAGCCTTTGTGGTCACACAATGTATCTTGGGCACCATTGAATCCACACCCTAGGAAATCAACATTATGGCAACATACCCTGAATGCAACTGCTTGCCATCCTTCCATTCTAGGCATGGGTGGTCGAGTTGTTTTCTACATTTTTAATGGTGCAAATTTTTATTGTCATAATTATATGAATATACCAACTATTAAAATAATATATATCTTATATTGAGGGTATTGGACTCCGCAACTATAATGCTCTCATTCAAACTCTTCCTTATTTTGCTTCGCTGCTTAAATCCATACAAATTTCTTGCCCAAGTACCATTTTTCATGAAGTGTTTGTTCTCTATAATAAATCTACAAGTTTCCTTGAATGTTACTAAACATAATTCAACAAATCAATGAATAACCTATCAAGAAATCTATAGTCAAATCCTATGGCATCTTGCTAAGGTAAAATATTTTCTATCTCAATCTTGCTAAGGGGTTTTTAATTTATATATTTACTTATTCTATTGTTTTTACTTATTTAACAGTGTAAATCTTGAAAAATGTCTCATATTGGTCGTCCTAAGAAGGATAAAATGAAATTGTCAATTGTTGAATCATTTGGTCTTACACAACATTATAATCAACCATGTAATATTCAAAATGAATTTGATGCTCATCTACATGAATATGATGAATCAAATAGTGTAGATCTTGTTGAAATAGAAAACCCATCAAAGAAACAAAAAATAATATTCAAATCTAAATGGAATACAAGGTTTCCATGGGCTTATGTTTTAAAACATTTAAGGGTAATGAAAGGATAAAATGTTCTTGACATGTTAAATTTAAAAGCGAGACTCCATTTTCAAAAGAGAGAACTACCACTCTTCAAATTAGTGGTATAAGTGGTCATGCAAAATCAAAAGCTCAATTTTTGTTTGACAACTTTTGGAGGGAAAAAGTGATTGAAGCAATATTCCAATCACTAAACATGTAGAACTAATGGTAAATTTTGGGAGGGAGAAAATTATATCAATGATTTTAAAGATGTATTTTCTTTCTATACATGATTTATCTTTAGAAATATATAAGTCAATATGTGACTTGAATTGGTATAAATGCACTCCACCCATGCTTCTAACAAATGAATTTTCTGCATACACAAATACCACACCAAGAAAATATTTTCTTCAAGTTGCTAAAGAGGTGTATTGGAATAATCTAAAAGAGAAGTTTTTACATAGTTCATTTTAATCAATTTCAGTTAATGAAAGCACTGATCAAATTATGGAACACCAACTGATTGTTTATATTACATATTTGATGAATGGAGGAAGAGGTCAATGTTTAACAAAGTTTATATGTTTACTTCAAATAAAGGATGGAATAGCTCAATGTATGCATGATCTAGTGAGAACTCTTTTAGCATTAATGGATTTATATTTGATGAATTTTGTTGGTTTTGGTTCAGACGGTGCATCTTCCATGAGGGGTATTCATGAAGGTTTATCTCCTAAGCTTCGTATTCTCCTCATTTATTAGTTATCCATTGCATAGCTCACAGCGAAGCATTAAAAATCAATGAGGCTTCATCTCATTTTCCAGAGTTGCAATATATTAACAAATTTGAATCAAAGTTTATTCATGGCTTGGAAAATCAACTAAAGCACATGGAAAATTGAGAGAGCTAATGTATACATTTCAAATCACTAAGTTAGTGGTCTTACAAATTCATCAAATTAGGTGGCTCTCCAAAGGAAAGTTCATGGAAAGGCTTGTTAAACTCATGCATTATTTGTTAGGATTGGGAGTTAGTGGAGAAAAAAATGTATGAGTTGGCAACAATATTTCAAGTGCAAATTTTCATCCATATACTTGCAAACATGCTCGTTGAATTAAGTAAGCTGAATCAAAAGTTCAAAGAGGATCATGTGATATTACATATATTGACACTACTTTATGTGTTTCTATTAGCATGCTTCGTAAACGATTTTTGGAGAGAATTTTTGGTGTAGATGCAGTGCATATGTCTTCTTTTTAGTTAAAGCATAAAGATGAACCCTTGAATTTGCAGATAGGACAGGTATGGTACATTTACATCCATTAAGGTTCGAAATTTTTCCAAATATGAAAATATTCAGGACTACTATATCATTGTATTATTTTGGGAAAATGTTTTATTGTAAAGGTGATTAAATCTTTAGATAAGAGATCCACAGATTTACATGTATTTAATGTGAATAATTTTTTCACTTCTCAACATTATTATGAAGAAGTGAATGATATAGAATGTCCAAGGAAAAGATAGTTGAAATGTTTATGTGAAAAATTTAGTGTTGGGGAATCATCTAATGTGGATACTGGTAGATGTTTGGGTGAAATGAATGAATTTATTTGTGCTATTTGTGAACCATACCTTAACAAGAATATGTATGGCATGAGACCTATGTGGAGATGAACATGAAAGGTTTGAAGACTTTCCATATTTGATGCAATTATGGCATGTTATTCTTATCCCAAGAACCACATCATTGTGTGAACGAGGCCTCTAAAAATTAAACTTTTCATTCTGTAACGCATTGATATTTAAGAAAGAATGACCATTCTGTAACACATTAGATAATTAAGAACATATGAGCATTAAATGAAGTGTTGGTAAAATGTATGGTCCAAAAACAAATGAGCATTAAATGAAGTTTCGTAAAATGTATGGTCCTGACATTTATTCCGTAATTGATATATGTACTCCGCAACATAGAAAATCATTTTTGTATAATAAACTATCTTGTGTCTTAATATTTTTTACTTTGTCATGAATTAATGTGTTGAAACGTATTTTTGAATATACAAGTAAGTAGAAAGCCTTTAGTTTTAGTGAGGGAGGTAAGTTTGAGAAGTTTTAGAGGGAAAATAGTGGAGCAATTTTGGAAATTTTAGAGAGAAAATAATATAGCTATTTGCAACTCTTCGTGAAGTGTAAATCTCACTAAAAACTCTTGTTTTACTTGATAAAGGAGATGCCACCTCCATTTTTTCATATATTCGAAAATATAATCTAAAGTATCTATACTTTCTAGAATATTTTTTTGGAAATCTCACATCTCGTTTTCACTACGCAACCACTCTATTTTACTCAATTCTTCTGTGTTTTAAACTTATGAGATTTTAGCTCTGTTTTGGTGTGGAAGTGAATTGTCAATTAACCTCCTGTTGTCTTGAGGAAGACTCCTCTGCTTACACTTTCACGTGGTATCAACGGGTGTAAAATTTTATTAGTATAAGTGCAAGTGTTTTTACTAGGAGTTAAAAATTGTTTTGAAGGCATTTGTTTTGGAGCATATTTACCAGCACAGAGAAAGTTTTTTGAGTTAAAATGGAAGCATCAAGCATAAGCTTGACTAATCCTCAAATACCTTAATTTAATTGGAAAAAATTATGATTATTGGGCTATAAAGATGAAGGCTTTGTTTTCTTCTGAAGATATTTGGGATTTGGTGGAGAATCGGTTACAGGAACCAGCACATGCAACAACATATAATGCTTTGACATAAGCACAAAAGGATTTGTTGAGGGACAAAGAGAAGAAGGATTCAAAAGCCCTCTTCTGCATTTTTCAAGTAGTTCATGAAATTATTTTCCCATGGATTGTAGCAACAACAAAGTCCAAAAAAACATGAGATACCCTCCAAACAACCTATCAAGGCATGGAAAAACTAAAGACACTAAAGCTACAAATGTTAAGAATACATTTTGAGACAATTTGTATGGAGTCTGAGAATGTAGAGTCATTTTTTACACAAGTAATTGCATTGGTTACTCATATCAGGTCTCATGATGAGACACTTGAGGAAAGGAGAATAGTTGAGAAAAATTTGAGAAGTTTGCTAGCAAGATTTGATGCCATTGTTGTGGCCATAGAAGAGACAAAGGATATCTCAAATTTTTCAGTTGATGAGCTCCATGCATCACTGATTTCTCATGAACATAGACTGAAAGAGCAACAAACTCATTGGAGCATGCCTTCAAGGCACAAGTTTCATTTGGTCAAGGTAGAGGTAGAGGAAGATGAAATGCTAGAGGAAGAGGAAGAACCCACATAGAGGTGAAAGAGGCAGCGCTTCAAACTCAAGTGGAAACAGCAACAATCAAAACTCAAGTCAAGACCCAATCTAGAATTAAGCACAAGATGAGAGGCATGATAAATCTCAAGCTCAATGTCATTATTGTAATAAGTATGGCCATTATGCAAATGAATGTAGAAATAAGAAACATGATATAAGAAACAAACCAAGCACAAATTTTATAAAGGAAAATCAGAACCAAGATAACATGGTTTTAGCTTGTAATTGTTGGATCAGGTGCTCAGCAATAAATTAAACACACAACAGAAGCAAGCACATAACACAGTATTTAACGTGGTTCACCCAACCAATCTGGGCTACGTCCACCAAACATAGGCATCAGAAATATATTAATCAAAAATATTGGAGATTACATCAAGAAATCCTCACACACTCTTAGCAAACCATCCGAATGGTTGCCTATTATATAGAATAGAGAATCTAACAACCTCATAACTCCCTCACATCAAATATAGGAGGCATTAACTCCCTCCCAACAACCTGGAGCTAATCTAGGAACTGATTCCCTATTGTTGTCATCCTTCAGAGATTTTTGCCTATTTGACTCAAACAGCAAAATCTCAACAATCTCCACCTTGACAACAATTCGCCTGATGCCCTGTTATTATTATTTATCTTTTCTGCAAGCCAAGAGAAGCCAAACACCAGCGTAGCTTCTCCAACAAAACTGGTTTCGTGAACATGTCTGCACAGTTCTCCTTTGTATGCACCTTTTCAAGAGAAACTCCCTTTTCAGTGATAACCTGTCTTACAAAATGATATTTGATTGGAATATGCTTTGACTTACTATGATAGGCCGGATTTTTAGCCAAATGTATTGCAC
>APFE030893563.1:6179-22348 GCA_000404065.3 Pinus taeda | reverse complement strand
TAATCCTCTGCTAACTTTTCATCTTAATAAAGCTATCTTGTTTTTCTTCCATATTCTTGTGTACTTGTTTATATATGCATTTATATGGTTAACGCACATCTGATCCTGTGTTATTTATGAATTTAGATCTTTGTTTCTTCGATAGTAGTATGTTGTTGTGATTCCACAGGTTCTTTTTGAAGTTGGGCAAATAAAGAAGAAGCGGAGAAGCTCTATCAAGAAGGAGAGGAAATCAAGCGCAAGACTCAGGTTGGTCTTCTTGGTTCTCCTCTTGTCTATTTTCATAAAAGAAAACAATAATAGACTTTAATTGTTTGTTTCTAAGATAGCCACCCATCTTAGTGGGAATAGCGGCATCCAAGTGGACACTATTCTCGGTAACACCATGGTATTGGATGCTTCGGCATGTATAAATATGTATTGTAACATTGAAAGGAACATAATGAAAAATCAAGCTAGTAGTCCCGGTTTTGGGATTCAAGGGAAAATCTCTATGCATATATGTTTTATGTGTTATGCTCTCCCATTGTTTATTTTCTTTGTTTTAGAATTCGTATGCAAGTAATTTCTGTATAGGGTTAAAATCTACATATAGTTCACAAAGATCTACCTGTACATCATCATGGAGTCTTTGTTCTACATTCAAGACCAGAAATGTCGATTCATACATCTTTAATACATCTATGTACTACTATTCTATCGGAAAAATTACATTGAAAAATATTATTAGGGCTTTTCTCAAATTGGAACTTTTACACATAAAAGCCATACAGAGTAGAAAACTCCAATAGTCCTTAGCCCCTTATGTATAGGCTCCTTTCTCGCTTTTTTCTCCATAGGACTGAGGGCTATGAATGAGGGCTCACCCTTAAGCTGCTTAATCCTTTATGCTCCTGCAGGGGGCTGTTCTCCCTTTGTTATTATGTTGTGCCCTTGGTTTTCGGAGTTTCTCCTAGACCAAGGGCTAACCACATCGAAGCCCCCTTATCAGTGTTTTCCATTTTATGACCAATGTGCTAACAACTACAAACCTATGATCATTGATTCCCAATAGGCCCCTCCATTCATCCCTAACCCTTGGTTCCCTTAAGCCTTCGTGACCACCTCTTATCTCGCATCCTGAAGGAATTTCATTTTGGCACATGAGCCAACTATTGCAAAACTACGATCGTTGTTTTCCAAAGTGATGTCATCTCATGCCATGTGGCATCTTCTAACTAGTGAAACGTGTCACTCACATATGGCCCATTACGTCATCCAAAAACACTGAAACAACATACCACATGTTCCTCTGTATCATGACATCATGTTGACGTAAGAGGCCACGTGTCCTTTATCAGAACCAATCCAATCCTGCCACTTGTCCTCATTGGAGCTCCTCTGTTTCTTCCTTCTATCCTTATTCAACCCAATCAAATGTCCCCATGTGTCCTCCTAGAGGAGAGAGAAAGAGGCCTGCCAACCATTTTTTTAATGAATTTCTTTGTGTTTTCCTTTTTGGATCTCTCAATGATTTAACACTAGATGCTCAAATCTCTAATTTGTGGGAGTTCTGAAATGTGGGACCCTTGATTGTGATCACTGATTTGCCTAGATCGCCGAAGTCCAATCACTATTATGGCATGATATCCGATCTTCGATCTCCAATATGTTGAGACCTCCGACTGCCGACATTGCAAGTCGCTAATTGGAAAAATGCATACATTGTTACATTACACCACTAATCCTCCAATCACCGATTGTGATTCTTCGAGACCTCTAATTCATCAAGACCTTTGATCTCCAATATTTCTCATTTCACAAGGCCTGAATCATCCTGAAATTAAACATGCCATATCTCTCAAACCACAAGCCCATTACTGAGCTTCCACATACCATTGCAAAGCTCTTCCAAAGCACTTTGCAATGAATGGAGTATGACTAGCTACTAAGCCCATATTTTGCTTCAAAATATGCCTCCAAATTCTCTACATAGTTGGAATCACAACCACCAAGGCATGATACCCCATCATCAGGCTGAGCCTTGTTTGACATCAATGCCAAAAATTACACAACAAACCACCTTCATACAATTAAATATCCAACAATATCCCCCTTTGGCATTGATGGAAACACTGCAGACTCCCCAACCTTGTTTGAAATTAAGTCTAACACATACACAACCAGCCACCTTCATACCATCAAATGTCCAACAATCTCCCCCTTTGGCATTGATGGAAACAATGCAGAATCACCCTCAGCTTGGAATGGTCTACTATGATGCCAAATTTCTCCCACTTTGACATTAGTGGGAAATAAAGCTTCACGTGGACTCCCTGCTAAGCAATGCAACCTACTCTACTATGAGTTCCTCCTACTGAGTAGCTACCACCTTTGACCAAAATGAAGTCATTTGGAGGGAGGAGTCACAACTCCTATATTTTTCTTACAATACTAAAATGGTTCTCTTGCAAGTGGCTTGGTAAATATATCTTCGAGTTTCTCTTTAGTGGGCACATATACAAGTTTAAATTTATTGGCTGCAACTTGTTCCCTCGTGAAATGATACTTGAAAGGAATGTGTTTCGTTTTTAAATGCATGACTAGATTTTTTGAGATGTTGATTGCACTAGAGTTGTCACACATTATTGGAATGGGATTAGGTAACTCTACTTGTATATCCGTTAAGGTTTTCTTCATCCACAAAATCTATGTACAACAAGTTGCAACATAAATATATTATGCTTCAATAGTCGATAGAGAGATGGAGAGCTGGTTCTTACTAACCCATGATATGAAGACGTCACCCAAAAGGAAAGTTGCACTAGAAGTACTCTTCCTTTCATCTAGACTTCCATCCCAATCTTCATCTATGTAGGCTTTCAGATTGAAGTATTTACTCCTAGGATACCACAACCCATACTCTATTGTACCTTGAAATTATCGGAAAATCCTCTTAACAGCCACCACATGACTTTCTGGTGGACAATCCTGCAATATTGCCACAATTCCCATTGCTTGCATGATATATGCCCTTGAAGTTGTCAAATACACTAAGCTTCCTGTTATCGATCTATATTCAATCTGATTTACCTGTGGCGTTGCATCTTCCTTGCACAATTTACAACTTGTCGTCATGGGTGTGCTGATAGGTTTGTAGTCCTTCATTCCAAATTTCTTAAAAGTTTCCTTGAGGTATTGGGATTGATATATAAAAACTCCTCATGGAGACTAAGTAATTTGTAGACCCAAGAAGAAGGGCAACTCACCAATCATGGACATTTCAAACTCTGTTTGCATACATTTTTCAAACCGATGCCCCAACTACTCCACATCACCACCAAATATGATGTCATCTACATACACAATCAATATCACCATCACTAGATGATCATCTTCATATTTTACATCGATATTTCTGTTAACCAAGCCTTTTTTAAAACCATAGAGCCTTACATAATTTTCATACATGCCCTTCATCAGAGGAGAGCATAAAAAGTTTAGGCTGCTCAATGTAAACCTCCTATTCTAAGTCTCCAATGAGAAAGGAAGACTTTACATCCATCTAATAAAATTTGATGTTCATGTGAATGGCAAGAGAAAGGAATATTCTTATGGCTTCTAGTCGAGTTACTAGTGCAAAGGTTTCTTCAAAGTATACCCCTTATATCTAGGAATACCCTTTGCAAACCAGCAGAGATTTGTTCCTGATTACTTGAGTTTTTTCATTCAGCTTATTCTTGAAAACCCACTTGGTTCCAATACCATTTTTCGCTTTTTGAATTGGGACAAGCTCCCATGTGTCATTATTTTCAATTTATTCTAGCTCTTCATTCATGACTTTCAACCAAAACTTATGTTCACCTGCTAGATAGAGGTATTTGGGTTCTATTTTTGATAGTAGAGCCAAATTTTCATGATTTGTATTTCCCACAAGTCTCCTTCTCATTTGGACACCTTTTCTTTGATCTCCAAGAATTTGACTCTCGGGGTTTTGCTTTTGCACATACCTAGAAGGCGTTTTCAGCCTTGAAGATGTTCTTGCTTCCTCAACTTCATTATATGAATTTGTCTCATTTAGATATGCATCCCTCAACTGTGAGCTCTCTTCATCATCTGAGTCCAAGTTACTTTCGAAGGGTTCAGGTTTTGAACCTACTTCATCAACCACTATATCAATGCAGTCTTCTATCTTCCTTGTCCTCTTATTGTAGCATATGTACCCTTTGCTTCAAATATAGTATCCAATAATTATTCCTTCATCGGCACATGAGTCAAGCTTCCCAAGGTTCTTTTCACTTATTTTAATGAAGCACTTGCTCCTGAACACCTTGACGTGTTTAACTAATGCAAGTCTACCCTTGCATAACTCATATGGAGTCTTTTCACTGTTAGGCCTGAGAAGAGTTCCGTTTGGAAAGTATACTGCTACCTGACCTACTTCTCCCTAGAAGTGGTGAACCTCTCGTGCTTCATCTAACATTTCTCTAGCAATTTCCTGGATTGTTTAGTTCTTTGTTTCCACAACTCCATTTTGATGAGGAATTTTGGCCACTAAGAAATGAATTCTAATACCTTTCTTTTCATAAAATTCTTCAAACTCTTTTGAGTTGAAATCTCCCCCTCTGTCTGATCTCAAGCATTTTATCTTCAAATATTTCGCATTCTCTACCTGAGCCTTAAACTTCTTGAAGTGCTCAAATTCTTCCAACTTTTCTTTTAGTACGAGAATCCAAGTGGCCCTCATGTAATCATCAATGAACAACAAGGATTACCTTTCTCCTTTTCATTTTTTTGTTCTTGTGGGTCCACATATATCTCTGTGAATAAGCTCCAAAGGTTTGGATGAGGAGAAATCTTTTGTTTTGAAATGAATCCTAGTCTTTGTTCCAAACTAGCATGACTCGCAAATAGTGTTATCAAACCTTCACAATCTATGTAATCCTTTTACCGTAGCTATCTTACTTATCCTTATCAAGCTATCAAAATTCATGTGTCTGAGCCACTTATGCCAAATTTCTGCTTCGCTATTTTTTATCAATTAACAACTAACCCTTGATTTATCGAACACATAAAAGTTATTATGAGTCTTGACTGCCTTCCCCACTAGTTTTACATTTTTTATATTCTGGATCTCACAATCTTTAGATCATAAGCTCACATCATAGCCATTGTCACACATCTGGCTAACACTTAACTGATTGTGTTTGAGGCCTTCCACTTAAAGCACATATTATGCTTTTGTCTTCTGATCAATTCTGACCACTCCTTTTCCTTTGATTATTGTCCGAGCTTTGTTTCCAAAGGTGACATTGCCTCCTCTGTCGTTTTCTTTTAGTGACAAAAACTTACTCTTGTCTCCAGTCATGTGTTTGTAACAACCACTACCTACATACCATTTTTTTTCTCTATCATGCATTGATATGTGAGCCCACATGGCCTGCTCTTTTTGGTATTTTGTTTCCAGTTTCTTTTATCCTTTTGTATGTGAGTCTGCCTATAAATTTGATATTTAGATAGGTATTCAAAGCTACTTCTACATTGACTAGCCATGTGCTAGAAATTATTCCATTTAAAACATTCAACTTCACTTTATAGGGGAGTGAAGGCCTTCTGATTCCTAAAAGAGAAATCTTGTGAGTTAGCAATCCGGTGTGAATTAAACCTGAGATTTCCATCTCTTTCAAATTTTAAACTTCCATAATTATTAGTTTGTGTCCAAATATATGACACTTGTAGCAGTGAACATAAAATAAGTAGGCACTCTTATTTTCAAAAACATTATGAGGTTTAGAAAAGAAATACCTTGGTCAACTATCTATTTGACTCATTCTCCATTGATGGTCTCTTGTTTGTCCAACTGCCCTTTTGTCTTCATGAAATATTTCATGATGATTCCTCCTGTGAATTTGAGGTTCTTTAACTCCTGTGGACTTGAATTTTATCTTCTTCTTCCTAATAGAAGTTTCCTGTTCCTTTGATTACCCCAGTGTGGTTCTGATTCCTGAGGACCTTTGACAACTCAGAATTTGATTTAGTCTTCTAGTCCCTTCAGCAAATCTCTCACTTAGACCCTTCTTAGGTTTTTATTTCTCAAGTTTGGATCTTAGAGTGACCACCTTTACTTCAAGATACTAGTAGTTTTGTTCCATTCTTGAGTCATATCTTGAAGTAACTCTTATTTTCATCTAGCTTCCTCCAACTCAACCTTTAAAGACAGAAAATCATCTTTGCAAATTTTTGAGGTTGTTACCCTTTTCAACTTCAACAACTCCTGTTCCAATTGCTTGTTCTCCTCTTCTATCTTCTCATGATGTCCTTTTTCTCCTCTCAACGTAAGAGCTAGGTTATCTTTGCTCTTGATAGCCCTTCAAGTTTTTCTTTCTGATATGAAAACTCCTCATTATATGAGTTATGCATTCTTTCTTCTACATGATCCAATTGTTCCTTCAGTCATTTGTTTCTCTTCCTTGCTTTCTTCAACTCATGAAGGTCAGTCATGAGTTCTCCCTCAAGGTCTACCTCTTATTCCTCTTCTTCTTCTTCAAAGTCCACAAGACCTTGTTTCTTATATTTTGTTCTGAGGGACATAAGAAGATACTCATTTGAATCATTTTCTGATGAGTCTTCATAGTTTGATTCCAGGTTCGAACTATCCTCTTTGGAATAGAACCCCTTCTTCTTGTAGTGTTTATTCTTCTGAAATGTCTAAGACATATTTCTAAATTTTAGACCTTCTTCTTTTTCATCCCTCACATTATAAGGGAATTTATAAGAGAAATGTCCAAGTCTTCCACAGTTGAAACACTTAAAGGGAAACTTCCCTTTATATTTACCAAAGCCACACTTCATTTTTCTGGCTAGTTGATCCAAATCATGATCAAAATCACTGCTAGAGAAGTCTTGGTGAACTCTTTGTTCCTTGCCCTTATTGGATACTCTAAATGCAACATATTTCTGCATTCCTACTCTCATATGATAGGTTCTGATAGTACCATGTAATTGATCCATCTTAATATCCTTTAGTTGACCATCTCATCTATAGTTGATATTTTGGCATTAAATATCATGGGTAGAGATCTTAATACCCTTTGAACAATCAAATATTCCTTGACCTCCTCACCAAGTCCTCTAATGATATTGACTACTTCATCAACTATCAAGAAGTACTCAACTATGCTTTCATTCTTAGTCTCTTCAAGCTTTCAAACCTCATTCTGAAAGTATGAAGTTTTTCTTTCTTCACTTTGTCATCTCCTTCATGGACCTGGTTAAGCTTCTCCCACATCTCAAGAGAAGAGTTAGAGTGCATAAGCTTGACAAGTTATGACTGACTAAGACTAGCAAGAATGGCATGCTTGTCTTTACAATTGCTTAGATATAGTTTCTTTCCATCATCATCTATGGGGGTAATATCTGTGGCATTGTAATTTACTAGTATTGAGGTCCAGACATCTACCCCCAAAGACATAAGATATGCCTCCATTATTACATCAACATGCATAATTGTCTCCATCAAAGACCGATACCCTACTTAGGTAAGCTTCTTGACTCTCTTTCCTATTCATAATTCCTTAAGGATCTACCTTCTAGTGGTTAAATTGTTAGTGAAGGAACTTGGATCAGCTAACAATTGTTGGAATTAAGGAATTGCTGAGAGGGGGCTGAATCAGTAATTTAATAAACTCTTAATTTTATTTTCTTACTGTGCTTATAGTTGCTTATTATGTTCTTTCATATGTTCTTTCATTCATTCATGAAGAAGTAAACCTTATAAACTTTCAAAACACATACTCAAACAACAATCTCATGATCAACATACATTTGACACAATGTTTTCACGTGGAATACCAGAGGGAGAAAACCACCAATTTCTTGTTTGTTTTATGATGTAATTTAACCACCAACTTAATTACATTTGTTTGTTTGTGAGCACCCACTCACACGAGGCACCAACCCCCTTTGTTTAGCAAGCACCAACTTTCCAAGAGGCGGCGAACTCTTTATTTTAGCAAGCACCAACATACCTAGAGGCACCAACCTCATTTGTTTATCAAGCACCAAATTTCCAAGAGGCCCCAACCTCTTAAGTATGTAGGCACCAACTTGTCACTGCCACTATTTTAATATTTCATATAATTTTCACACTTAAAATAGAAGCATACAAATTATAAGTAAAATACCAGCTTAATGGTTGTTTATAGATTCAACTTCTGCACTCTACCTTCTAAACACTTGTGGAAGTCTTCCTCTTACTGCCCACTCCGGCACTTTCTCTATGCTCTAGTTTTTCTGCTCAGGGCTCTCCACTATTTCAGCACAAGACTACGCTTGCAACACTCTTTGCCAATACATAGATCACTGCTCTACACTCTCGCAAGTATGCTCACACACCCCATTAGCTAAATGGAGGTTCACACTTTTGTTACTGTGTTTCTTTTGGTTTGATGTATTTACTATCATCATCAATTCTACCCAAGCATGTACCCTAGGTATGTCACCCTATTATTCTATTTATTTACCCTAACTCTCGTTCAATCGTTGCATTAAACTCATAGCGATGGGTGATGATTACTTATCTGTCACACAACTAATTCTGAATGATGTGTATTAACTCTCAATCCCTCTTACATATTTCACATAGGCTCCCCATTCTTCTTTATGGTTCACAGAGATCTACTTATACATCGCCATGGATTTTTTCTTCTACATTCAAGACTAGAATTGCCAATTCATACATCTTTAGTACACCTCCGTACTATTTTTCTATCGACGGATTTACACTGCATAACACTATCACGGATTTTTTCAAATTAGCGATTTTACACATAAAATTCATACAAACCAGCACACTTCAATAGTCCTTAGCTCCTTATGTATAAGCCCCATTTTTTCATTTTTCTCCATAGGACTGAGGGCTTTGACCAAGGGATCATTTTCATGGTGCTTAAGCCTTTATGCTCCTATAGGGGGTTTTTATCCCTTTGTTATTGTGTTGTGAATTTGGTTTTCTAAGTTTCTCCTAGACTAAGCACTAACCACATTGGAGCCCTATTGGCTTAGTGGGGCCTGACCCAAGTTCAAAAGTGATTTAGCCAAGCAAATCCCAGTACTACTGGCCCTTTTGGCAGTAGTCCATGGAGTGTGGACTGAGGTCTCACCCAAAGTAGTATGGGAGGGTGCTGGAACCAGGTTTCTACACTTTGGGGATGTTTGATAGGAGGTGATTGGAATGTGGTCCAACCTTCGCACTTATTGTGCTACGTGCACCCACGGGCACCCCTCTCCCTATGATACTGTCTTCACACAATTCTAGCCGTAGCGCAACCCGTGTTATTTACCCAAGTATTCCTAAATTAAGCTCTGTTAGTGGACTACTTAGATGATTTTCATATATAAACATTCATACAAGTATTTATCAATTGCGCGCAGTAAATAAACAGAGTGTAAGTAATGTATAACATCAAAATATGGATTCAAGAATAGGTGCATAGAGTAAACTTCTCTTTATTAACTTTCAATCCCAATTACAAACCTGACTCCACCCTGTTCGCTCAGCTGCAGGGGTCTGCACACTCAGCTGCCGACTCTTCTAGGCCTAAAAATTTACGCACTTAGCTGCAGAGCCTCTTCCTATTACTATGGCCCAGTAAACTTTAGATCCAACTCTAAACTTGAACCATGCCTTCGCTATTCTATTTATCATTGCCTCCCTTTACAGTTAGAGCCTCACTCTATTTATACAATCCCATGGCCCACAGACCATGGGTAGTCCGACACAACTGTACATTAAATTACAATATTTTAGGGTGAACAGCCCTATGACTCAACCTAGACTTCGTGCCCGCAATTTGCAGAGTCGTACAATCTAATTGACCAAAATTTGGGCTTTGAGCCCCAAAAACATGCTTCAGAGGATCCCATGCTCAACGGGCCCCCAACATAATCATCATGACTTGTCCTGAGTCACTCTGTTGGTGCGACGATCTTGGCACGAAGCCCCTCCAACTGTCCTTAGCTTCCCGGAGATCCGCGGCACACTATTTTGCTATTCACTAGACATGTTGTATGCACTCTTCTGTTGCTTTTGCATCATCCGTGTCTGACTCATGTCTCTTCTTTGGTACCAGCTTCTAGTTCTTTTGTTCATAGTCTCGCGCCCTTATCATGAACCTTGGGTCACAAAGACTGTGCTTTGGTCGGTTAGTGAGATAGCTGGCCCACCCATGTAGGGCTTCAGATGACTGCCGTTTACTTTTCTTGGGAAGGGTTATCCATTAAGTTTGACTAACTCGACCATGCCTCTGTCTATGACCTCTTTTACCACATATGGTTGCAGCTAGTGCATTCTGAATTTTCTCGAGAATTTGTTGAATTTACTATCATACAGCAATACTAAGTCATTAACCTTAAAGGTGCACAACTTGATATGGTGATCGTGCTAGGATTTTTCACGCTGCTTTTGTACCTGCTGGTGAAATCTAGCTAGAAATCGTTCTTCCTCAATTTCTTCTAATTACATGAGCCTTTCTTCTAGAGCTCCGTAGTCCATCGTGCCTATGAGCACTGCTATTCGCAAACTAGGTACGATGTATTCCATCGGCATGAGTACTTCCGTACCATAGACCAACTGGAATGGTGTTTGTCTTGCCAATTTCTTGCACATTGTCTTGTATGCCCATAACACAGTGGGTATGCACAGGTCCCACTGGTCTCGTTGTCCGTTACATACTTTGGTCAGCATAGTATCCAGTATTTTATTAAATGCTTCTACTATTCCATTAGCCTATGGGTGGTATGGTGTACTTTTCTAGCGATAAACCTGGAACTCTTCTGTGAGCGCGCTGATGGTTTCATTCAAGAAATGTGTTTCGTGATTGCTCATTAATATTTTTGGACAGCGAAATTGTGTCAACACGTTTTTGAACAAAAAATTTGCAGTCGTGGTAGCCGTCCAGTCCTTGACTGGTTGTGCTTCCACCCATCGTATCAGGTACTCCATTGTGGTGACGATGTAGTGCATACCCATCTTTCCCTGAGGTTTGATTGGGCTCACAAAGTCGATTTCCCATTTCTCAAACGACTACAGTGTCATTTAGGGATTTAGTGGCATCTCGTCCCTTCGTGATGGTTTTCCCATACTTTGACATATGTCACAGGCCTTACAATGTGCTTTCGAATCCTGGTGCAGGGTCAACCATAATAACCCTGCACGAAGAATCTTTTGTGCAGTCACATGTCTTGCATAGTGTCCTCCTACAGCACCCGATGTCCTTCCATGAGGAGCTGACCTCGTTGTTCAAATTTAGGTATGTATCTTCACAATATCTCACTGTTACCCATCTTATAGAGGTGCCCTGCGATGATAGAAAAGTCTGCCGTGTGCACCACCAATTCCTTCTTCTGTTGAATTAAGTCTCCTTTGGCACAATCATTGTTGTTAAAAAATGGATTATATCTTCGAAATGGCCATCCGCAATATGCACTACGAAGAGCTGTGCATTAGGTAGTCCCTCCTCCAAATTTGTTGGCTCTTTTCCTGTCTCAATCCGTGACAAGTGATCTGGTCTTGCATTTAGGCATCTCGGCTTGGCGATGACCTCAAAGTCATATTCTTGAAATAGTAATAGCCATCTGCATATGCGCCCCCCCAACACATGCTTTTTCACCAAGTATTTCAACAAAGAATGGTCGGTATACATCTTTAAATGTCCGCTAAGTAAATAGCGTCAGAATTTCTAGAGTGCGTACACCATTATCAACCCCTCGCGTTCAGTGGTAGAGTAGTTCTTCTCTACTTTGGACAATCTTCGACTTGCAAACGCGACCGGGTGATCCACACACTCTGTGACCTCCTGTGTAAGTACGGCTCCCAACACGATACACGACGCATCAACATGTATATGAAATTACACATCCCAATTTAGGAAGACCAAAATTGGCACAGAGGCCAGTTTCCCCTTTAGGACATCCAAAATCTTCATGCAATCATCATTCCATAAATATGTCACATCTTTTTTCAATAGCTTTTCCATTGGTGCAATTATTTGGGCATAACTCTTGATAAACTTCCTATAGTAGCCAGTGTGGCCTAATGTAGTCGTAAGTGTTTGACACTACGTGGTACTTCCAAATTTAGAATAACAACAATCTTCGTAGGGTCCAGCATCAGTTCTTGTTTGCAAACCACACGGCCTAGCAGGTTTCCAAAGGGAATGAGGAAGGTGCACTTTTTAAGGTTCAGTGCAATCTGGTGTCAGCGGCAAGTATCCACCATCAAATGTAAGCTTGCTACATGGTTTTTAACTAATCCAAAGATAGTCGAATCATCCACATAGACCTCCAAAAATTTGTGGATTTATTCTTTGAATGTGGGTACCACAATGCGCGAAAATATAGCTGGCACATTCTTCAGTCCAAACGGCATCACAGTGTATTGAAAGCATCCCCATTCTGTTGTGAAGGTTGTCTTTCTCCTGTCTTCTAGAGCAACCTTGATCTGATGGTACCTTGAGAACCCATCGGTGAATGAGTATGCTTCCTGACCATCAACATTCTCTAGTACCTCATCCGTGATTGGTGTTGGGAATGGATCATGTACATAGGCATCGTTCAGCTTCCTGAGGTCTACACATATTCTTATTTCACCCTTCTATTTTCCTCCTGTACCACCATAGGACTCACCCAATCGGATTCTTACACTAGTTCAGTAATTCTTTCTGTGAGCATTTTCTTTAATTTGTCACAAACCTTTTTTTATATACTTTGGATTCAAGTGGTAAGGCTATTGCTTAACTAGCTTCATGTCGGGTTTCAAGGTGATCTCCATCATCCCTAAATCACCCACGATCCCTTTTAAGTCTGTAATTTTGGTCGAGAATAGGTCTTGGTATTTGCGGAGTAACTCAAAGACCTTATTGACCGTGGCATCGTCCCAATAGTCCCCAAGCATTGCATATTTTGGTTTTGCCTCCATTCAAATGTTGACCTGCTTCGTCTTTAGTGGCGTGGTGATGTTGGGGTCTTCAAGTGATGGTCCGAAAATCTCGCGAGAGCCTTCTATTTTTGAAATATTAATGTTTTGCGGGTCCTCATCATCCTCCTTAACATTCACATTATAACACTCAAGTGTGCTACTTAACTTTACCACCCATTTTGGCTAAAGTACTTCCATTAGCTCTCGTGGTATTTTAAAGACAATGACTTTCACTACTTGCCGCACATCGTCCACAGTGTCTAACCAGTGATCTTCAAATATGAATGTTAACAATAATCCCTAGCACAAGACATCCCATTCACCCATACCATGGCGTAGCTCTATCTCTGTATACCAATTCATGGGTATGACGTCTAGGGTATGGTAGAATAAGTGTACCCATTCAGGTTGTGGTTCTTCCCTATAGACCTTAGTCCATTTCACGAGGTGTGTACATGGGTCATCTCATCCCTCATATTTGTCTTCTAATTGTAGTTTTAGTTTCCCAAATCGTAGGCGCATCATCCTTCTACATCTGCTCTAGTCCTCAAAGATTCCTTGATGTGTACCCCACCATCGTGGGGGTGTTGCACACAGTACCCATTTCAACACATCACACTATTGTTGTTTCGGTACTGCGGTTTCGAATTCACTTAGGAATTCATCCACTACTGTCAATCCATCATACGTCGGCAGCTCTCTTGCCTCTGTTGGCACGCAACACAGTGATCTAACCATCATGTTACAATTCAATGTCGTCACTTCGTGCGACCAATTCTGCCATCGCTCTACTTCTTTGTCTGAATCCGAAGTGCAAGAGCTTTCTTGCTTCCACGAGATCCTCCCATCTGCAATCAGATCATCATCATGCACTGGTTCAGTGTAGTGCACTCCTTTGGTTGGGTCTATGGGGACTACTATGCGTAGTGACTTTTTCTCGAAGATAATTTTGCGCTTCTTCGTGTTGATGACTCCATTAATATTAGTGGCCCAGTCTATTCCCAATAGCATGGGATAGGGATTTCTATTATTGAAAATCTCTATTACTTCAAAATCTGGCTTCGTGCTCGTGCCTTCAATATCAACAATTACCCCTTGCTTCCTCCCCATGGGAAAAATCTTATGTTGGTTTGCCATTCATAATTGAGTGGGGGACCATTGTAATGCGGGCCTACCCATGTGTTCCCATGTTTTCTTCAGTAATACATTCATGCCCAAACCGATATCTAGGATTACCTGATCCATTTCATACTCACCAGTCTGTGTAGTCAACCTCATTTCCCTTCCAGTGTGGAATGCATGCTTCCCCAATTTCTAGACTACGTGCGGTTCTCTTGACCCTATGCACCTGGTGATCAATTTTGTATTCCTTTAAATACCTTACTATCTTATAGCAATTTCACGCATGTCTCCAGAAAGGTAGTGAGGATTAAAGGATCCATTCCTAGTTCTGGTTGATCCTTACTACCTGAAGTGGAGACCTCCGTGAAGCTCTTCTTAGCTTCCACGAATGTCTCCTTTGTGTGTTCTAAGTCAAACTTGGGTTCCTTTGCAGGAGCCTTGTGAACCCACATACTTTCCTCTGGCTACTTCCCCATATTCTCTCCCATGGCCATACCGCTTCTAAGCATCATGTTTACATTCGGGTCCTCTTCGTGCAGTCCAGACCTCATCATTTGTATATTCTAAGTTGGGGGAGGCTGGAATACCCCCTTTTCATGCATCCTCATGATCAATGGAGGACAGTCTATTGTTTCATGATGAAGTTGAGCACAATGAGAATAGGATATCCTCGTTGAGTTGGTACAATTGCGAGCATAGTGCCCTGGTCCTCCGCAATTGTAACAAATTAATTGTCCGCGACCCCTTCCTGGTCCCATTCCACCTTGTCCTCGACCTCGCCCCTGAAATCTAGCATGCGCCATCCCTGCATCTGGGACAAGGGCTCTCGTTTCCATATGAATCCTATAGGTAGGGTTCTGATCGATCCTTAACTCATAACTGCGGCAAGTGCGCTCTTCGTGGCCTACCGACCTTTGGAAATTACAAAACAATTGCTAGGGTGTCTTTGTATACTTCTGCAACAAATGGCAATTATCCATCATGTGTTTCCCTCCTATTTAACAGATTTCACACCATAGAGTTGGTGCCACACTTGGCCCTGCCGGTGCCCCTAGTCTTAACGACATTGGCCCACCTCCTGCCAAGTAGTTTGCGAACACTGGATAGTGATCCTTGTCATGGCCCTGGCCTTTGCACTTTATGCACCATACTTCCTCGTGCACCTCTGGCTGTGGTGCCCTATCTTGCTTCAAAATTCGCATTTCCAAACATAAATTCTATAGTTGCACGTGGATTTGTTGAACTCCCAACCGAGGGTCTTGTATCGGGGCCTCATGTAATCTCATTGCCATTTCCAATGCTTCGAACTAGGTGGAAAGTTTCTATTGTGACAACACCATCCTCAAATGTGGTGTCAGAGATGCCACAAACCATCCATGATGTGGTCCATCTGTCAAAATCATATTGGCTTCACAGATCATACTCTTTAGCTATTGATCCAAATCCCATGGAGTCTCGCCTGTGAGCATCACAATTTCTTTAAACCCGATGAATGATTGTGTTTCTGACTTGAGCATGCTAAATTCCCTGTTCAGCGAGCTCTGGATCTCTACTATCCCTACATTGGAGATGTATAGCCTAGGTGGTTGTGTGGGTGGAGGTGGTAACTGCAGAATGGACTACCTTATCAAATTGACCACACTTCTTAGAGAGACCTTAGCAAACTCTTCCTCGCTCTCTCGTGATGCTGAAATTAATGGACTGTTTTTTAATTCTTCACTAGTTTTGGTATATCTTTCCCTTATGCGTAGTCCCAAACATTAATATATTCGCATAACCCTTTTTTCATACAATAGCATCTTAATCCAGGTATTCAAATATTTAATATATTTACCTCATTGTCCTTTGAGAAAGTGTCATTCTTCCTCACTGTAGCTCACAGTCATGTTTACTACAAACTCAGTGATAAATTGATAGGTCGCTATAATACTAGTGATTACCCCATTACTATTGTAGTTGTATGCCTTATTAATATTTTTGTGCCACTATTTTCCCCATATTTTTATTACTATGCCCCATAGAATCCCTCTATTGTTATTTTTGTGGCTTTATATTATTATTGTTAGGTCGGCTGGGTTATATTGTGACTCCT